>JAHWFP010073499.1:224150-236493 GCA_023313725.1 Lithobius niger | reverse complement strand
AGCAGTCACAGTCATTACATAGGTCTTTTTACCCACGCCATTTGCGCAGCCAACGTCACAGAGGGCAGCTAAAAAAAAAAAGGGAAATACTGCAGGCCGCCCTACAACTGTTACAAATCGATGGTGTTCGCTGGATAATTTACATTTTTTTACTGTTAACCCCCATAAGAACAAATCATGATAGTCAGTCACGATTATGTGCCGTTTCACCCATTAATTTTTCGCCTAACCTAACAAAGGGCAGACCTCCTTTAATCCGAATAGAGAATTCCTGGTTCGCCTGTTGCTGTTTCGCCTACTAACTTTTGTGCCTACCTTTGTCAACACTTTTGTGCCTACTTTGTCCAAACCTTTGTGCAGACTTTCGTGCAAACGTTTGTGCAGACTATTGTGCAAAAGTCTGCAGAAAAGTATTTTGCACAAAAGTTTGCATAAAGTAGGCACAAAAGTCTGCACTAAACCGGTAAGGGCAGGTTTTGTAGACAAAAAGGGAATAGGCAAAAAAGGATTAGGCGAAACAGGCAACCATGTTCACGATTTCTACCCCTCCCTCCCCCCCCCCCCCCCCTCCACCGGTATGGACATCGCTTCTCAAACCACTCGTGCGGTAAGTGCATTGTGGGCGTGCTCCCATCACACCTAAGTACTGACTGATCCACGTCTGCATTAGCAACGTCAACAGGGGTTTCCATTATTATTTGACTTTGAAGCTTTGATACGCTCTCAGCCAAAGCCATGGTGTGAGAAGGAGAATGGGGCATTTTTGCTGGAAATTCCAATTGGAAATTCCTAGGATCTTTTACATGCTACTACCGACATGAGCAGGAAACAGCAAAGGGGCCATTCTCTTCCAGTGGCTGAAGTCAGGTTCGAATTCGGGACCGGCAGGCAAGAGTGTCGGGCTGGAGAGTGGGTGGGGGGGGGGGGCTATGGTGTTGTCGTACCTGTTTCTCACTGCCCAGGTGCGACTCGTCACCTACAAAAAAATTACCTGTTGATTACCATCGAGTCTGTAAAGTTAACAAGATACATTGTCTGCCGTTTTCCAGGAATGTACAAGTACGTACGGGGTGGGGGACTTGATATTGCCTAACTGGTTCATTGTTTGCATGCGCTCATTTTAGAGTATTAGCAGAGTCAGGCAAGAATGTTTACTGGCCTTGCTACTGTTTCGTTTGATGGTTCAACTATTTCTATATTTCCTGCTGCCTCATGGAATGCTCCCCTACACTACCCTATTTCCTTTCTCAATGTTCTTATGTGATTCCTGTGTTGTTCTATAGGCGAACGATCCCCACAACTTTCTAATTTGCTGTATGCCAATATCTTGTGTAATTTAGAAGATGGACATTGGATGACTGCAACGATGGTTTCCACAGCTTCCTCCTACTCCTTAAGCTAGGGCCCTAGTGGGCCTCTTTACCTTGATGCTATGGCTCCATTCTATGTATTCTGTATACTCTATATCTTTATTAATGTATTCCAGTAATGGTATGTACTTTGATGTATGGTCCAGTCCCTGGAGATCAGTGGCCTGAATGGCTCTGTCCTTGCCTGCCCCTAGGGGTAACTGCTAGCAGAGATGGCTCATGGGATACCAGGATATAGTATAGGAAGTACCTTGCACCACCAGTGGCAGTTACTGGCTGCAGCTCTAGGTACTTAAGGACTTGCAGCATTGCAGCCTCACTCTGGGAGCTAGTCCATAACCAGCTAAGACTCTTCCTGAAGCGTGCCACACTGCTAGAAGCCCTGATCAGAGCATCCTTGAACCACTGGACAACATCTCCTAAGGACCGTGACCGGAAAAAAAAGCCTGGGAAAAAAAAGCCGCGGAAAAAAAAGCCTGGAAAAAAAAGCTGATGGAAAAAAAAGCCTTGGAAAAAAAAGCCGCGGAAAAAAAAGCTGATGGAAAAAAAAGCCGATGGAAAAAAAAGCCCCGGAAAAAAAAGCCGCGGAAAAAAAAGCTGATGGAAAAAAAGGCCGATGGAAAAAAAAGCCGTGGAAAAAAAAGCCGCGGAAAAAAAGGCTGATGGCCAAAAAAAAACGCGAAAAAATCTGGTTGAAAATTTACAAAAAAACTACCTAAATGCACTTAACGTGTGTATTAATCATTCATTAGCTGCATGTTGCTCCATCAAGGTCACCTTTGGAAACCCGAAAGGAAGAGAAATTACAAGTTTCCTGCCAAATTCCTTAACTGGGGAGGTTGTGGGGGAAAGGGTCGTCCTCACTTTGGCCGGGTGACCTTCGATCGTTAAAGGATAAAATCATGAAATCACGAGTTTCCGCATAATTTGGATAGGAAGGGAGGGGGGGGGGGGAAATAATCAGGAAAATATAAATTTGCCTTAAATCCGTAACTTGGACAGCTAAAATAAAAAAATTCCGGAAAGCATACTTTTTATCCCGAACTCCTTTACCTTTTTTTGTTTTGTTTTTAGAGTTATTTTGATATTTCTCTGCAAACATTTTTATATTTATTTCTGGATCGTATCCCTTTCCCGCCACCCTCTCCTCCCCCCCCCCTGCACTGCAAAAAAAAAGGGAATAATTTAGACACACGACCAAACTGAGGACGATCCTTTCCCCCACCACCTCCCTAGTTAAGGAATTTGGGAGAAAACTTGTGACTTCTTTTCCTTTTCGGGATTCCAAAGGTGACCTTGATCGAGCAACATGCAGCTAATGAATGATTAATACACACGTAACTACATTTAGATAGTATTTTTGTAAATTTTGAACCAGGATTTTATCACGTTCTTTCTTCCATCGGCTTTTTTTTCCACGGCTTTTTTTTCCACGGCTTTTTTTTCCATCGGCTTTTTTTTCCATCAGCTTTTTTTTCCGCGGCCTTTTTTTCCACGGCTTTTTTTTCCATCGGCTTTTTTTTCCATCAGCTTTTTTTTCCGGGGCTTTTTTTTCCCAGGCTTTTTTTTCCATCAGCTTTTTTTTCCAGGCTTTTTTTTCCCAGGCTTTTTTTTCCTCGGCTTTTTTTTCCTAGATTCCTAAGGACAGACCGGGTGGCCCTGGAATAAACCCTGAATTTACCATCCTTCTGGCGTTCTTCCTTATACCGGGCATAGCGGGGTTGCATGACCTTGAATATGACCGCCAAAGTCATTGTGGATATCATTGGATTAGATGTAGGAGACTTCCCACATGAGTATGTAACCCATATCCAAGCCACAAAAATGTGTTTCACCTGGCACGGGAATTCTATGACAAACTGTGTGTACGTATTACGTTTCTATTCTGCTGGTTTTATATTTGTTTTACTGTACATTTTATGGATTTTCATTTTGGTACGTATAGTGAGTTTTTTCCCCGACAAAACAGGTTCGTAAGAGCCTCGGGAGGCCCCCCTCAGGTATTTTTTTACATGAAAACAAATTTCTGTTCTATTCTTATTCAGAATAAGCATAACTGCATAAAGGTAACTCTTCTGACCAAAATTCGTCAATTATGAAATGGATTAAAACCGAACACTGAATTCGTGAAGGGGCGTAGTGTGGGGGGACGGGGGACGAGCGAGCTATGCTGTTCGCAGAACTACTAGTATATTTTTCTTTTTCATCTATTTGTGAAAATAAAAAAAAATAACAATGATAATAGCAAAAAAAAAAAAAATCATAAAAAAAAAATCCATGGGGACACCTTTTCAGTCCTAACCCTAGTTTAATTGTAATGGAAGGCACTTACACGCCACGTCTTTTAGTTTACAGGTAAACGACTATGAAATATACGAACTCAAACACTTCTTGACAAACATCTCTGCAGGAAACTGTTTTTCCGGTTATTTATGTGGCATTGTGTCCCGGTAATTCCTCTTCCCTGACGTCTGGCCGTGGACATACATAGCTACGGCATGCGTTGAAACACGGGGCTTCTCGGGGGTAGGGTAGAATTTTGGACATTCCACAGACAACGCAGGGAACCGTATGGAAAGCGTTTGGGGCATAGGTCATTGCCATAAATAACTAGGACATCCTGGCTCGCTTAGTTGGGGGGAGGATGGGGGTGAAGCAAAAACCAAGGTGGTGAGATGTGCCTTCCAGGTGGCCAGCCAGAGGTGGGGATGCCGATGACGTCACGACTCGTTTTTCAGTCCCCGTGGGGACTGTCGATTCGGGCTAGGGGGTCAGTTGGGGTGAAGTGGCACTGTCAACGGCGCGCGCTGGGTGATCGCGCCCAGAATCAACAGCTCTCAAAGGGGCGTCCACGAAACCACAATAGCCCTAATCAGACCAGACTTCCACGTCCCTCCCGGTCGACTCCAAGCGACCACTGCCCTCTCCTCTTTTAGTAATTTTTTTTTTTTGCCACTGAACGCAATCACTGATTTGTATTGCACGATCTGGATATCGACGGTACATGTGTAAATGATTTACGTTGACCTTACGTGCAATTTTGCATTATATCGTTCATTCAGTCGAAATACTAAAAGTATTGCAAAAGCACTGTAACTTTAAAGAGGCAACCTAGCCCCCCCCCCCCCCCTGCCAACCTCACGTTCCCAATGCTTCGACCTCTGTAAATGTTGGCTTCCTGCACTGTATTGGCCTGCAATAGGTATTAACAAACACCAATTTTCACACCACAGCGTGATAACGAGCGAAACGTCAGCTACCCCTGGCATTTTCGGGAATAAAAGAACCCTGTGAGTCTTCGTGCTCATGTCAACGGTGGAATGTAAAGATTACATGAATTTCGATCGGAATTACCTGGCATAATTGTCCTTGTCTTCTTCAGGCGGAATGGCTTAGGCTGGGAGCGCGTCAAACCTCCAAAAATTTCACATCACCATGATTTTTTTTATTTCTCTTCCTTTACTTTTTTAATTTAAAAAGAATCTTGTTGAAAGTCGTCTAATTGAATTGATTTACTCCATTTGTAAGGACACAGAGTTGGACTGGGTCACATGTTTCGTGACCCAGTAGCCTAATGACCCAGTCACCCATTGACCCAGTCTGACCCAGCCTGACACAGTAACTCAGTCCGACCCAGTAACCCAGTATGATCAGTAAGGCCCAGTAAGACCCAGCGGCACAGTCTGATCAATGACCTAGTGACCCCAGTGATTTGAATTGTTGGTTTTTAACTTTAGGACTTTTAGATCCCGATTATTTGCAAAAAACCGCGAAAAGATGTTAGCCAAAACAGTAATCAAGGTCTTACGTTCGCAACTACTAAACTAGATATATAATTGAGTTCTAATTGAAGATCATAATTACTTGGCCGAGAGAGAGATCATACTATACTTGAGTTTACCATTCCGTTGTGGTGTGAAACTTAATCAAATTTAATTTAACTAGTTGAACGGGAATCCCAACTCTCCCGAAAGAGAGTTCCGTTGCTGAGTTGGGTTACCCCTTTGCAGCACACTGTGTCACTAGTCACACTCGGTCACTGGGTCACACTGGGTTACTGGGCCACTAGATCAATTTATGTAATGACACAGTGGCCCAGCTAAAAAATGTGACTCAGATGATCCAGGGACCCAGTGATTCAGTCCAACAATAAAAAAGGAAAAGTGGTTTGATCTTTTCTAAGTGAAATTTGTAGGGATTGATTTAATATCTGATTTAATATTTGTAGGTATTGATTGTGATTGTATCTAACAATTTGTCTTCCTTTGTTTGTCTAACCATACGTATAATAATAACCGTTTTAAGAACGTCACGTACACATTTCTGAAAAGGTTTACGTTACCGCGAACCAGTATATGAGCAAAGTTTCACACACAAAAAAACATCGTTTGAATGAAACTTTAAAACGGTTCATTAAATATTTACGGGTAGATGCAAAAGTTTTAACTAACTCCCACTACCTATTTGTTTTTAGAGTTTGACGCTTGAATCGGTTTTTATTTTTTTATAATCCAACATTCGCTTTTAAAATGGGTTGTCGTTATGAGTGGAGCTAACTATAACGCAAGGTTTTGTGTTCCGCGAACGTCCGACAAGCGTGTTTATCGGCCGTTCAGGCTGAAGTTTCTTCCGTGGTGTACGTTTATTGTAACGAACTATATATAGTTTGAATCGAACACAGAATAAGTTCTTCTACTTCGGTTGATGCCCACGCACGAGTATTTCGTCTGTTTCCACAGCTATTGCATCGTGTGGCTATTACAATGGTTTCCATGGCAACGACGCCGCCATTTTTTATTTCAAGTTTAGGCTCCTACGAGAACCAGACAAGTGCTGCCTTCTGGTGCCGTTGGTGGAAGCAGGTCTTTCTTTGCCCCACGTTTTCAGAAAAGCGTCACTACCAACACTAATCTATACCCTGATCGCGACAATACCTTCGGAAATTGACGAAATACTCGTGCATGGGATACGTCCGAAGTTGAGAACGTAACTGTGTAAACGTGAACCACGGAAGAAGCTTAAAGCCCTAACCAGACTGGCTGCTCGCGGCTGCACGGAGTTGCAGTATGGTGTAAAAAAGACTTCAATATTGGTCTTTAACGCAACACCAACCATACGATTGTAGCAATTTTGACCTTGTAGGCACGTAGTCGCGCATTGCTTCGCACGAAATTTTCTTCTGTCTGGAGAGGCCTTAAGCGGTCTAAGCGGCCGCTCACCAAAGCTTCTCGCAACACAAATCCATGCGTTATACGTAGCACCACTCGTAACTACCATAGCTTCTTGTATGTAAAAGGTTTAACGCTAGGTTTCACGTAGCATCCGAGACGCGTCGTCCTATCGGTGTGCGCTGAAGTGAAAGCACAAAGAACGAACTACTCCAATCATAGCATTGATTTGTTTTAGCGGGACGCCACAAAAACGTGGTAATCCTTTCATTATTAAATTTACCGGTGTTGCAGACCTAGACGAACCTTATTTTAAGGTAATGGCGACTATTCTTGAAGTCTTCGGAAGATTTTCTGCTACGTCAAAGGATCGTTTAACACATTTTTAATGATAATAGAAAACGCCGTGGCGCATTACACAGTACAATACACACGTACCTTGGTTCTTCTTCTGTTTGAAATTCATGAAATTAAACCTCCGGAGACTTTGTTTTGTCGTCGACAGGACAAAGAGGTAAATAGCACGAAGCCATTGCTGTTAAACTTTTATCATTTGATGTCAATGCAATGGTTTAAGCTTAAAATTCGCGTATCGCGCGTCACGAGTACCTTTCACAGTTCAATCTTAATACTTGAGCAGTTCATTTTCGGGGTGTTCGCAGCGCTACTGGTGGTAGAATCGGCGGCTAACTGAACAACGCATCGAATTTCTACGTAAAGCTTTTTACATCCATAACTACAACCCATTTAAAAATTAAATATTGGATTTAAAAAAAGTAAAACTTGATCAGCCTGTCTCTGATCTATCTTAAATTTATTTTAATGTCCTAATCTGGCACATGACATTTTTTAAGCTATTAATTTTGTATTCTTATCGTGATCAATTTGTTTTAGTGACGCTTAATAGTTTCGTTCCCCATAATGTTTTGCGCTTTCTGTTACTTGACAGCTTCCTCTGGTGGTAAATCGTTGAAAGCAGGTACAACGATTGTGGTCATCGTGGCTGAGCGGTGAGAGAGCTCACCCTGGTTACTGGAGGTTTGTGGATCTGGTCGAACCCCTGGAAAGGGAATCTTGGCAAAGTCCCTAGCTGCCAGGACTGCCGGGCAGGGTAGCGTGAGAGGCTACCATGCTCCTTCAGCAGCTATGGAAACTTATTCTGAACTTATTCTGTCCAATTCTGGACAATCTTTAGGCCCCATACGATGATCGGAGGTTTCCCGGTTCAATTCCCCGAGTTTGCCCCTACCTTTATCAGATATTTCATCTCTCAAACGTTCAAAATTGAGCCAGTTCAGCCCCTCAACCATGAAATTGATCAAGTTTACCGTTGCCAGAGAAAGATCTTTAGCTTTTGACACTCTCCCACCTGAAGCCGTGATGCCAGAAGGAGAGAGGGACAATTTTGCTAGGTAAATCCTATCGGAAATGCCTAAGTTCTTTTACATGCCACAATCAACATGAGCACGAGACATCACGGGGCCCTTTTCTTCCCGAAAATACCAGGGGTGGCTGACGTCGGACTCGAACCCGAGACCTCTGGCGCATGAGAGAGTCATGCCAACCATCAGGCCACCTTGCCCCAACCATAGAAAGAGCAGCACTACCTATATATTCTACCCTACCGTTGTTAGAGGAGTGGCATAACCTATATATTCTACCCTGGACTTTACCACGGATCCGCGTCCACTTGTTAACCAAACTTTGACTGGCTTATATCAAGCAATTACACTGCTCGCTCTCACCACTCAGTCACAACCACCACGCACAAGTCACAATGAATTATCACCGGATTCGTACCACAGATCTGTTTGACAATGACACAGTTTTTTCCCAATGAAATTGGGAGGCTACCTGTGGCCTCCCATCCAGGCCTAACGCTTAGAGATCAGTTTCTGTACTTCTTCCGGTTCTTTAATCATCCTGCTTCCGGTGTGTTCTCGCTGTTGGAATCCTCCCAGTCTGTCGACCAGAACAACGCCGTTTTCTCTCCATAAATTCCCCTGACAAATTGTTGAAAAATTTATTGGCAGCAATTTTTTTCTCCGTTAGCTCTCGCGTTGTCTTTTTATTGGGGCTTCCCCACCAGGCGGCTGCCACACACATCGACGGACGCTACGGAGCTTTGCTGGCGACCCAAAATGGCGGCCGCTCCTACTTGCCTTTCTTTCTGAGTACCACGTGATCATAGGCAACCAATGGGCTTTGACTGCCCCTGCGGTGTTCGGAATGCTGAGATCACGCCGGCCTCTCGTCGCAAAACTGGACACCCAAGCAGTCCTGTACCTCTTTAGTGCCACTGAAAACCAGAATCCGTTCTAACAATCGGTGCCACATCCAAAACAACGAAATGTAACACGACCTAAACGAATCAAACTTATCTAATAAAATATTATCACTATTTCGTAAGCGTTTAATTGGTTATTTTTAGCTCGCCCACAGACGTGCTTCGGGTTTTGAGTGCCGCTAAATAGTTTTGAATCCCAGAGACAACACACCGAGAGCGTTCTATTCTTCACACTGTAACCGCAAGTATTCGGTTAGCTGGTGTCGAAAATAGATGGTGAGCGAAACCGTCAAGATTGAATCGTTTCTTTTGTTAGGTGTTGCTGTAAAAGTTACAATCTAAAATCAAAGTGTCCCACACTGGTTTTAGTACCTGTACTGCTTCTCCTGGCATCCCTCATGGTTTTGGGTATGGGTTCTAGTAAATAGTGACGCACTCCTTGGTAATCACTGTTTTTCGGCAGTTTTTTAACCCTTAATCTGGTATCGAATCGTTTCGGATCCCTACGCCATTAACAGTCTTTGTGAGAGGTCCCCACGGCCCTGTTTTAGAAAAGACTGTCCTGAAAAGCACAATTTTTGGGGAAAAAAATCATTGTAATTCTACAAAAAATCGCGTATTTCAGTAATGAAATACTACTTTCGAGTACAACATAGTCTTTAAGCTTTTAAGTGCTGTGCTCGAGGAAACTCGAGCCAAACACAAGCACGGGTTTAAGTATTAAAAACAGAGTCCAAACTATGTTCAAAAAGGGTTCAAAGGGTTTAACGAGCGTTAACCACTCCTGGTCATCTCCCCGAAGCCCTAAGGCCCTATGTCTGCAACAGCCAGACTATGAATTTGAATTTGAATCTATTCTACAGAGCCGTGACGCGTAGACTATATGCGCGAAATGGGCAATTATAGGTTATCGCCTGATTTCCGAGTGCTGAGAACTAACAATGTTGAGGGCCGCAGGCCCCATCGATTGTTAGTTCTTTGCACGAAGGAAGCAGGCGATAACTTATTTATCTACCGAAGTCCGCATCTCTGCCCGACAATGAAGAAGCATAAGACTCCAATAATGATGCAGTGCATGGAGTAGTCCAACAATGCAAGGCGGAAAGGAAAAAAACGTTTTCTTTTGCGTGTAGTGTTCTATTACGGCTTCGGATTTGATATTCGAAGAATTGTTTGATTTGTCGATTGATGGAGATAGTTCAAAAGAGATTACGTAATGTTGGAGATGGTTGTGTCGGAAGTCGGTGCACAAGGGCGTCCATACATCGGGGCTTTGCCATTTGGTTTACTGACGATGACACCCTTTGGCGATAATAGTTAAAAGTAGGTACTAATTTCACCCAAATATTTATTATTGACTGAGTAAGACTGGTGTTACCTACACACTCTACCCTGGTGGCATCATACAGTTTCTTCATTACATGGTTTTTGCCCGTTTACTGCGGGCTTGTTGCCGCAGTCACTGGGGGTGTTAGCCGATTTGTGTATTGGTCACACCAACCTTTGCTTCCTTTTGAGAGGGGGTTACCCCACCTGAATGTCATTGGTGTCGCTGGCCACTCACGTTCTGTCACGTTCCGTCACGTTCTTGTCGATTGTCACCGTCTTGATGGTATTCCTCGTCGTTTTCACTTCCCACAAGCCGTTACGTTTCAGTTGAGTGATAATTCTTTCCTCCTGTCCGGGGTTTTTCAATTTTTGTAGGAGTACAGATGTACGATAAGATCTAGATTTGGGGTTTAGTTAACATCTCTGTAATGTGTGGCGCAGTGACAAACCCGGGCCACTGCACTGTGATTAAGGTTGGCGCTAATGACCTAGCTGTCGACGCGCCATTAAACCCTCCACCCCTCCCCTTCCTTTTACTTTCGTTAATATGCTTGCGTAGAAGCCCGTTTTGCAAGATTAAACGTGCAGGATGCTTCCATTATTCCTGTGTTTCCCCGTTATGTAACACGGTTCAGCCACACACATTCAAACCTGCGTAAATGTTGTACGTTTTTTTCCCCCAGCATACACTAAAGAGTGAGAGATACGGACGCTGCTCTTAACGTTCCAGAATACCAGGAAAAAAAATCCACGTCATTTCTTTTTAAAAGATTGTTATTCAGTAAAACGGTATTTCACCGCTTTTTAATTACGTCCTCCAGTGGGCACGCGGGCATCGAATTACCCGCTCCCCATATTTTCCACATGCATCATGGCCGCCGAAAATCAAACAAACTCGATAAAAAACGACGACACGAGATGGCGTTGAGGCGAGTGTTTGGCCAATCCGTCATCCCATGCGCGCGTCACGTGACTGCACCGGTTAAACAATATGGCACCCGAAGAAGACTTGAACGACCGAAGCGAAGAACCACAAACCTAATCTATCAACTAAACCGGCAACAAGGTGGGATAGCAGCAAGGTAGCTCCTCCGTGCAAAACCTGGCTGAGCAAGCGAGCGATCTCCCAACTCGTTCTGTGCACGAACATGTGACGTCGTGGGGGTTGTTTGACTTGGCCAGGGCGCCTGGTGCCAATTAACCCCGAAGCCCGTGCGCCCGCGCGTTTCTCCAGGGTGGTCCGAGACGGAATTTGTTGTGACAGCAACGCTTGGGCCGGGCGTGACGGATAGATAGACAGACTGACCAAAAGGAAGGAACGGGAGAAGAAGGAAGCCGAGCAACCCTGCGGGGAGCCACTCTTGCAAAACCAGAACGAATACTGCTTAAGAAAAACGGAAAAAAGTAGAATAAACGTGAGGCACGGCACGCCCAAGATTCAAGCAGATCCAGTCGCCAACTTGCTTTGTAGAATGTCCCTTGCCACCAGTAATATGGTTCCTTTGTACATTAGGGGCGATTCCCGCATGGTACGGGTGGTGCACACCGCCCCCCCCCCCCTCCAACAGATCCCCCTAACACTTTGGTGCCTATTTTTTTTACAAATGATCTTTAACAAAATTCCAGATGAACTATTATCACATAATTATATTAAGAAGCTTATAACTGAATTAAGTCTCAAAGCCCCCCCCCCCCCGAATTAAAAAAATTAAAGTTTTTAATAACAATATTAATCCTAAAATGTTGATATTACATCTTTTATTTAATTATTATTACAGGCTTATGACGTTTGAATGTATTAATACTGAGCTATGCATAAATTGTATTAAAAAGATATTTATTGTGTAATGCATGTTGCTTTCACCGCTCAAACACGTACAACGAACTTAGAGCATGTACTCTGCGAAATAAATATTATTATTACAATTATTATTATTATTATATATTTGAATTCTGTATTCAAAGAGAGTGGAGATCTATGTTTACTTTTAACATAAAGGAAAAAATTAATTTTGATTCGAACATTTTGGTTTAGTTCTCCCCTCCCCCTTAACACAATACTAGATCCGTCCTAGTTGTATATAATAATAGTATCTCCATAGATTAGAAAGTTAACTAGATGTACCGTCTCACCTCCTCCCATCCTACGCGGACCTCTAGCGGAAGTTGCGGCTACTAATACCTCTGCT
>JAHWFP010073499.1:187293-223750 GCA_023313725.1 Lithobius niger | reverse complement strand
AAACACAACTGACTCCATCTACATTAATTACAGACCAATCAGTATTTTGAGTATATGGGCCAAGTTTATTGACAAAGTTTACCTTAACATACTCCAACACAAAATAGTTGTACTAAATTTTGTTTTAAACAAAAAAGACAGTCAAAGTCCTTGACCAAACTAAACAAATCCGTAGATGCGAAAGAGTTCTTGTTGGGGTGTCGATCTAGAAAAAGATTTTGATTACTTGACAAAAATTGTCATACGTTTCATACGTAGTTATCATATCACAAGAGCTACGGGAATTATCGACAATTTTTTTCAACCCGAAGGTTTTGGCCCCTCATAATTCCCTATAGCTTGTGGGGTATTTAATTAGAGAACTTCTCGTCTTTTTTCATTACTTTGCACTCTAAATAACGCAGAATTATAGTAATTAATCATAATAACAATTTATTAATTTAGAAATAATTAATTAATTATTATTAATTAAATATTCTAGCACTATCGTAATTATATAAGCAGTAGCAAAAGGAGCATAATCAGTGTAACAATGACAATAACAATACAATAGCGATGACAGTAATGATGACAATGGACTTCAAACACTGCCTTCCAAATCGGACAACCATAATGACTACAGTACGATATAAATAAATAACAACGATGACAATGGGACTTCAAACCCTGCCTTCCAAATCGATACAATTACAGTACTATATAGGTTACTAGCATCGTACTCGGCTTGGCCCGGGTTTTCTTTCGCCCGTGGTTTGGTTTTGCCCGTGGTTGTTTCCCAGTTTTCGGTCGTTGTTGCGTGAACATATATGCGACTGGGTATTTTTCTTCCTGTAAGTTTCCCTTTTACTCCCATCGTCTCCCACCCCTTTCATCCCATCATCTCCCTGCCCTCACCCTCCCCTCTTCCCTTTCCTCCCTTCCTATCCTGTTACCCACACAGGCGCACTGCCCCTCTCCCTGTTTATCGCTTTGGCTTGTGACGTCATTTATCACTGTTGCCAAAACGTTGACTGAGCTTGGTAGCTGTTTGGGATGTTGTTGTTCTGTTAATGGGTAATCATATGCTTACTGGTCAAAGACGCAGTGCCCCCCATACGGGCAATATTCGTACCGGGCCTCCCGGCTTTGCCCGGGGTTTTGTTTCGCCCATGGCTTCGCGCTTCTCCTCCCCCTCCCAATGTCTTTATTTTCTAAAGAATGCGCCACGCATGGGCATTCCCCGTGAAGGAACGTCCAACTCCTAGACGCACTGCCCCACACACGGGCATTTGTCATTCAGGCCCTCCTCGTCCCTCTCAACTTATCGCTATGGCTTTCGTAATCCGTACCGTGTGAAAAATAACTTATCCTTCGTGCATGACGTCATTTAAGACATTCCTCTGTGATGACCGCGAAGAGCCAATTGTTATTCGAGGCAACAATGTGCCAAATTCAACTTTGAGTTTGAGTTTCTTTATTGAGCAGAAAGGGCCTTCGAGCCATGCGCTCATGCTACTAACTAACCTAGTTACTACTTAAACACTTAAAAACTAACACAGTAACACATTAAAACACATCAATGTACATCAAATATCTGCCCGGACTTCACTAAGGCAAACCCGACAGAATGCGAGAGGGGTGCCGAACCAACGGAGTAGGACACCAGAATTAACCAGCGTCATGAGTCAAAACGCTGTGTAGCTCGGCAAAACCCCAAGACCCGACCCAGGGACCCACCGCCAGCCACCACTTCAACTTCAACTTCTTTTCAAGGTAACAATGTGCCAAATTCAACTTCTTTTCAAGGCAACAATGTGCCAAATTCAATTTCTTTTCAAGGCAACAACGCACCAGTTTCAACTTCCAGCCAAAGAATTGACACACTCGCCCGTTTTCATTGTAGGGGTTCTCCTTACGGGGGTCGTCGTTGCTTCATTTCTGCTATGAGACTTTGGTTTATAATGTAAGAAGATGGACGTATTTATTTCGTAGATGCTGGCTGGCTATTAGAGCCGAGGTAAGTAGTTTCGAAGTTGGTTCAGTAACAATCGCAGAATGCACGATCGTTGTTGCGGCCTTATCACAGTAATGCGGACAAGGTGGGGGAAGGATACAAAAAAAAAAACAACCAGAAAACAAACTAAAAAAAACATATAATAAATAGCACAAAAAAAGGAGGGTTGAATTGGGGTGCAGAATATACATGCCATCCAAAAGTAAGAGACAAATTCAAAGGAGGAAAGGAAGAAGAAGATTAACTATCAATCACATCCTACCAACCCACCAAGTCATGGCCCCATTGGCTAAACGCCTTCCCTAAACAGGTGGACCAATACATCCAGATCTTGTATAAGTGACAGATCCATCATCCTGTCTTCAAACAAGATGGCTGACATCGTCCTCACTTCAACCATGCCTCGTTACGATACGAGCCTGACCCGGGGCAAATGTTGTCATCAATCTAAGTTATTTTTCATAAAATGAACATTCTGCAGAAATGTTTCCTGCCCAGTTACAAAAACGACACAGTCACGTGACCTACGGCACATTGCCCAAGTAGATGACACCATGCCACCCTTTATCAGGAAGTAATGCGTATAAGCTTTGGTCCAACGTAGTTTCACCCGTAGCCCATTGGGATTTCGAAATCTTATCCCAGGAGATCGTTTTGCGGAGGGCGGGTCTAGAGCCACTTGAACTTCGGAGACTGAAATCGGACATAATCGGTCTTTTTTCGGTGGATTTACCTCTTCTTCAATTCAGTACTTACCATTCAACTCGTGGTCATCCATTCAGGCTGCGAGTCCAGATATCGAGATTTGAATTTAAACGAAATATTTTTGCGATGAGAGTGGTAGCACTTTGGAAGTCGCTTCCTGATGTTGCCGTTGGTGCAGTCTCAGTGGGAGCCTTTAAATTAGCCTTTGACAAAGTCCCTTTTATACAGTTCTTGAAACGACAATATTAATTCTAAATTGTGTTGGGATGGCGTTAGTTGACTTATTGCCCTTCCGCAGCCCATACCATATTTTCATGATGGTTAAAGTATTTTTTATTATTTTTTGTTTAGTAGCCTACACCTTTCACTCTGTGTACACACGTTGACTGTTATAAACTTTGACCTAGTATTTTTTCGTGATCTTGAAAAAGTTCGCGCACTTAGCGAAAGAAATATTGAGGTTTTTTGTCCCTTAATGTGTCCCATGTTTTAAGCGTTGTATACAAAATTGGTATTAGTTTACAGTGTAAATTGTTAATTATAATATCACATTGATATCATAGAAGAAATTTCTTTTTTTTTTTAATTTATCGACCACTCATCGTAATTGATGATCTAAAGTGCAAAATAAGTTAAATCACTGTTTTTAGAAAATTGAGTTAGATGGCTTTACGTACATACGATGTAGAACGGAAACCCGAGACCTTTCTATCCAACCAAAACTGGTATAAAAACCCGCCAAGTTTCCAAAAACGATCGGCCTTTGAAGGTAGTGATATCATTCCACCAGGAAAGGCCGACAAGGTCAATCCTATTAGCCAAGTTAATGACACCGACTAATAGTTCGAAAATTAAATGAAAACTTGAAGGTTGCTACTCTCTGTAGCAATCTTCAAGTTTTCATTTAACGTCCAAAGTATTATTTGGTGCGATTAACTTGGCTAATAGGATTGACCTTGGCGGCCTTTTCCTGGTTGAATGATATCACTACCTTCAAAAGCCGATCGTTTTGGAAACTTGGCAGGTTTTCATACCAGTTTTGGTTTTGGGTGGATATCAAAACTTTCATAGGACTGTGAACGTACATAAGGATACACCGTCTTTTCTTCATCTATAGGCTACCTTTTTCTAGAGGAATTTTATTTCTATAAATTTTCACATTTATAATTTTCAAATTTACCATTGCCAATTCGCCATGTAAGACGGAAACCCGAGTGCAGAATAAAAGTGAAAACTTGCTTTTTGCACGCCAAGGAAAATTCTTTATTGGTACAGATCAAGTTAAAACACGATCAGCGTTTTGAACAAACCAAGTTAAATCCTACAACTTAGCCAAAATAAAAAACAAAAATCGAAAATTATTTTATTTCATTTATTGACTATGCAAGTGTTGCTAAGCAACTTTCCCTTTGACACCACGCGTTTCATTTTTTTATTTCAGTTTTTTGTGTAGACATCATTGGACTTAAAAAAAAAAATCATTTTTTTTTTTTTTTTTTTTTTTTCAAAATAAACTAAATTCATTCTTCTGAACACCGAGTCAGAGACTGAACAAAATTTAAGTCTAGAAATTTTTGTTTTGTAATCACTTGCCCTAAAGGTACATTTCCGAACAATCAAATCGCTGCAGACTATATTACTTTTGCTTTGGCAGAAATTTGGCTTTCTTGAAAAAAATTAAATTTTGGATATAACGTATTTTGCATGTTTGCTCTTCCGTTGTAAATTTAGACTCCCGAAGATCCATGGCACCAAGTGAGCTTTTGAAAGACGGATAATTAAAACACCATTTCGTCCCAACTAACAATCATTTTAGACATAATTCAACGAAATAATAACATTTCGTCATCGAATTTTAACCATTGCAAGGGAAGCGAAAATTCCCTATACATCTGACTGCCCCGTATCGAACAAAATGAGCAATTATCGCCAGTTAATCGCCTATAGAGCAGTGACATTTGCCGCCATATTGGCACCAGTATGGGTTTTGGAGGGCATAACTATAAGGTGCACTACATAAAAATGAAGGGAAAAACAACGGAAGAGTGAATTTCTTAGGCTTAATATAACGTTGTTTTCTCCAATAACAAAAATCGCGCGTTTTCGGTCTAAGAAATCATTCTTCACAGCATCGGCTTCAGTATGACGCCCTTCTGTTTCTCTCTGCAGTGCCCCTTGCAGCTAACCCATTAAGGCTCGACCATAGAAGTATATACAATAATACTACGTCGTGTCACTGCTCTATAGCTCACGGATATGCATTTTAATAATAAGGTGTGACGTCAAGCCAACATATCGACTTATTACAATAGAAAAAAAAATTTATTTGTAAATATTATATGTCAATTATACAGTATTGAATTTAGGAATTTTTACATATGACTAATGTAAATTCCTGAACGGTAAGTTCCGGTGTAGAAACTTCCTGGCGATGAAAAGTAACACCTGAGGAAAGACGTCCTTTTTCTATATGACCCCGTTTTCGAATTTCGTTTTTAAGGTAAAAATATATACATATTGTGTGCGCAGCATATCTTGAGTCCTGAAAGTATTTTGTGAGCGGCTACGTCTTCCTGGAGGGGGCGGCTTTAATCGATGGCCTCCATTGTTTTTGTAACCATCTTGGATATCAGCAAGGCACTCTGCTACTAAAAATGTACAATCGATTATCTCTGCTCCTTCTGCAGCGAACTCGAGATAGGCCGCGGACACTATAATCTTATTTATAATTTAAATAAGATTAAGTATAAAATGCGGTATGAGCAATGCGCTTGAGTCGTAGGTTTTTAGGTGTATTTCAAAGTGTCAGTATAGCCTAGTTTTCTTACCGTCGGGGCACAAAGTTGCAGGGTAAGGCTTTGCTTGCAACATGTTTTTTTTTGTCGTGTTGGTACGAAAAATGCCGCCAGTCGCAAATGCGCCTGTTTACGCTGGTCTTGTGCTGGTTGTGCTGGTTGAGTTTGTGTTTTTCTGAAAACTGAAAAGTTATGAAAAGTCGGTCATTATATCACGAGGTGGAGCTATCGCATGGTGGATTAGGGGTTGTGTAGACACTCTAAAGTCTTAGATTATCCAAAAAAAGTGGGTTAACAGAATTACCCTACGATGACGTGTGTCGGTTTTCAGCTTAACCGCGTATAACGACTTCATTTTGTAGCATGGGGATGTATTAGCGTGACGTTATCACCGTGCATTAATATGAATTTATGTGACCGCAGTTAGCTATGAACAGAACGGAAAGCCAAACCGCCACGATAAGTGATAAATGAATATACAGGTGAGCACAAAATAATGACCACATTGCAAAATGTAATTCAATAAAAACAAACAAGAAAGGATATTGGAGTGCGATTTGTTTTGTCAAAAGCCTACCACTCAAATAGTTTTACGGCGTACCATTGTCGAAGCAGTCTGACCAGCATGCACAGCGTGTGTCGTCATATCCGCAAAATGGCGTCTATACAGCAAAAAAAGCGATATGCGTCGTAAGGCCCTTGGGCCCCTCGTTCCCAGGACATTACTCCCCTCGATTTTTTCTTATGGGGATACGTGAAGGACCTTAGTTTTTTTTTCAAAACCAAAGTGATTGATACTGTAGAATTGAGTGACAGACTTACCAATACCATTCCCACCGTCAC
Organism: Lithobius niger; assembly: GCA_023313725.1. Lineage (NCBI taxonomy): Eukaryota > Metazoa > Arthropoda > Chilopoda > Lithobiomorpha > Lithobiidae > Lithobius > Lithobius niger. Next base: position 217,414 of record JAHWFP010073499.1, on the reverse strand, counting down.
TGCCGCCATGTTGCAAATCACATGGCGTGAGGAAGAGTCCCATTTGGACATTTTGCGTGCAACTAACGGTGCCCACGTTGAAGCGTATTGATGGCAAAACTAATCCTTGGCCGTAAAACTATATACTTGAGTGTATCTTTTTAACAAAACAATCTGCACTCTGATACCGCTTCTAGTTTGTTTTTAATTACATTTTGTAATGTGGTCAATATTTTGTACTCACCCTGTATACGCGCAAACCTATTTACGTTGTATGACTGGCATGACCTATTTACGAGCTAGCCTCAGGGACGTTTTTATGGGGGGGGGGGGGAGGCACGAGGGGGGACGGGGAAGCCGTCGCACCTCCCCAAGTTTGGCCAGTTGTTTGGCCAGTTGGCAAATCAGTCGGCAAAATTACATAATTTTTGGTCAGTCGGCAAATCAGTTGGAAAAATTACATAAATTTTTGGCTAGATGGAAAATTATGTCGGTAAATTTCTGGGTTACACCCCTCCAACTTTTATCGTTCCTGACATCTCTGGCTAGACTGTCTCACCCTTTGAGACCAATGACCCAAATCCTGTACTGCTAAGTCAGTATGGCTTCGGCCTTTAGTCTCAAAGATGGATGGCTCAGTTCCCGCTCAGGCACTTTGACATTTCAGTCCAAAAAGGCAACGCAAATAGGTTTCACCTCAGTGAGCTGGCAACGACATCCGGGAAAATTCCATCACAAAATCTATACTACACTGCGTAATAACAACAAACGCAACACAAACACGAGAAGGGCCCACCGTCACGAAGTCATGTACCTAGAGGAATAATTCGGGGTTAGGCCCAGCGGGGGTGTCAGTCAGTCACTCAAGGAATCGTCCATCTCGAACGTAAACGAAAGGGTGGGTGGGCAGCGAGACGACAAGCAGCAGGTTGTCCATGGACCTCAAGTCGAGAAGACCCGGAGCGCTGGTTGGCCCATCTCGTCGTCGACGGGTGTCGCCAAGCTCCAAGTCGACGAAGGACGCCAAAGTGAGAGACGACGAGGTCCGTCCGCGTCTACTCGTCCATCCATGGACTCGGTGCCCGCAGGGGGCCCGCCTTTTACCCGGGCCCATAGATCACCCCGAAACGTGACGGTGCAGATTCGCTGATAGCGGTTGGCAGGGGTCGCCACCCGGGAATCGCAATCCATCACTCCGCTGGACACTCACACTGCGACTGAGGAGGTGAGGAAGGGGGGCGGGGGAGACGGGATGACCCCTACCGAAGTTCAGTCTGCGAGATAGTTCGTCGAAACCACGTGCGAACCACAAAGTGGACACAAGTGAGGGACAACGGGGATGAAGGGGGTGAGGTGACAATGGGGGGATTTCATTGATGAAGAATACGGGACTCTTCCTTCCTCCTCCCTCGTCCAGCTGTTTGGGGGGGAGGTTGGGGAGAGACCGATGAGGGTAGGGGGTGGGGAAGGGGTTTGTTAGGCTGCGCCTCCAGGCTGTTTTGAGGTGATTTCTTGAGTCAAACAGGAAAGTGATGCTGCTGCTTGAAGTTCGTTTGGGTTGTAGAGTCCACAAGTTGTTGTGTGCACTATTATTCGAACAGTCAAAGGGACACAATGGTGCTTTGGATGCAAACACACACGCAAATCGAAGAATGACGCCATTCTTGAGGCTTAAAAGGCGCTGTGGTAGAGTACAGAGCGAAACATAAAAGACACAAACACCCTTTCAGGCCTGTTGTAGCCAAATTTAACCCAGTTAAACCCCGCTGAACAACTCTGACACACACAAGAGTGTAAAGCCAGCAGATGCAACTCTCCAGGAATCAGGTTTCAGGAATCAAGATTTTTAACGGCGGGGACAGGGGAGGCGGCACCTCCCGGGCCTTCGACGTAAAAGGGCCTTCATTTCCCAAGCATCAGTAGTAAAATAGAACTAATAATATTGCTGGCAGTTTCAGTTAAGCTAACTAAAAAAAAACACCCCCCCTCCCCAAGTCTGTTTCCTTAAATCCGCCGTTGCCAGGAATCTGATTCGACCAATGAATTCAGAATAATGTCGGTGTTAATCTCCCCAAATAAAATTTGTTAAGGATTCCCGCCTAGCTTTTGGGCCGTTTGAAGTCGTAATATCAGATGCCAAGCTCTTCCGCAAAGTTAATCCCACCGAGTAAATAGTCTGAAGGTTAAATAAAAAAAATCTGAAAATTGCTTACTGTGCAATTTTCAAGTATTTTCGGCGTTTGATACTGGAAGTCTCAGTCGTGAGATTAACATGGCAAAATTAAGAGCTTGGCGTTTGATGTCACCACTTCAAACGACCGAAAAACTTGGCGAGAATCCTTAACTCGTTTTGTTTTAGAGAGATACGACATCTTTTTGGTACAAATCGATAAGCTCCATTTTTTCTTTTAAAAAAAGACATGAAAAGCCGACACTTTAGTCTTGCCCTCCGCCCCTTCCCCGGGGGGGGCCGCCGCCCGGGACTTTGTTTGGGTTCTATTTACGTGTGTCTTGAGGAGAAGCCCACTGAACTCGCATTATTCAGCTGTAGGAAAAAGCAACAATTCTTCATTCGTGCTGTGATTGTCGTCCTGCGTACTTATATGCCTTCGTGATCATTTTGAATGTAAGAATGATTTTTTTGTGCTCAATAAAACGCAAAAGGACAAGGAAAGGTTGCTGAAATATCCACTAATACCAAGACATGTATTGTACAATAATAAAAAAGAAAATATTATATTCTACTACATTCTAAAATAAACTATGCTATGCAATAGCAGTGCGACTGTATAGTTTATGCAATAAAGCAGTGACACGACGTAGTATATTGTGTATAACTCTGTGCTGGAGCCTTAATGGGTTAACTGCAAGGGGCACTGCGGACAGAAACAGAAGGGCATCATACTGAAGCCGATGCTGTGGAGAGTGATTTCTTAGAACTAATACGCGCGATTTTTGTTGTTGGAGAAAACAACGTTATTTTAAGCCTAAGAAATCCGCTCTTCCGTTGTTTTTCCCTCTATTTTTGTGTAGTGCACCTCTAGTTATGCCCTCCAAAACCCATACTGGTGCTAAAATGGCGGCAAATGTCACTGCTCTATAGCAGTGCTGGGTAGCAACTACTAAAAAAATAATTAAACTACAGTTAACTACAGTAATAAAATAGTTGCAACTATTACGTACATTTAAATAAAACTAGTCGCAACTATAGTGACAGTTGTCTTGTACTACTTAGTAGTTGTAACTATTTTTTTTAACTATTTAAACAAAAATAAGATGGGCATAAAAAATAAAGTAGTAAAAAAAGTAGTCTTAATAAAAAGAAAAGTTTAATAACCAAAACAATAACAGTAACGCTGTTTTAAGAAGGCCCAAACGAACTAGTTCTCAATAGTGAATTAAATGGGTTCGAGAAGGGTTAAATAAATACGGATGCAAACCTGACTTATGTCAGACTGGCTGAGTGGGAATTGAACCCATGACCTTTGCAACCAAATGCCGAGATTTTACCGCTGAGCCATAGTGACACGACCAAAAAGTAACGTAAATATGTTTGCATCCGTATTTATTTAACGTTTCTTGTGCCCATTTGGCTTTTCGTCCTGATTAATACCTAATTTCACGCTTCCTTGTGTATTCCTTTCGGTTTCACTGGCGCGCAGGGTAGCGTCCCTTCCGTATAGGCTCTCTCTCTCTCTATATATATATGTGTGAATATGTATGAATATGTGTGATATGTGTGTGTGTTAAATGCTGCGTATGGAAGTTTCCCTTCGATCGAAAGGCCAAAAGGCAACGGAAATAGGTTTGCATCTGTATTTATTCAAAGAATGGGATGGTCCAATTCTGCTTTTCCCAGAATTTGAAGTTTCAGTACTGTATTTCACCTTTCCCAACAAAATACACTTAAATTCATTTTTTTAAACAAAATTACTATCCTTTTGAGATGTACTTGCCTCCATCGATCTGTGCTGATTACTACTCGCGCCATTTCGCTTGTGATCATGAAGCTGCTGTATCTCAAAATGTGCCTCATGTCGTCGTCCATTTGCTTTTTAATTTTAATTTTATTTAAATTTCGTTACGTAGAAAAAAATTCACAACAAGGACAATTGAGCCAGCAAGACCACTGATATCAAGCCTCGTAATTACAATTAAAAAAAAAAGTTATGTACATCTGACATATTTTGTTTAAAATGGTTTCTGTTTTGATAGTCTCGGCTTAAAAATATTAAGGAATGGAGCTGTAACTACCTCTACTGGAAGCCCGTTCCATATTTTCACCACACGATTTGAGAAGAAAAACTTTTCACAATCTCTTGAAAATAGGAACATCGATCATTTGAGAGCGTTACCTCTGGTAACATTGCACGAATTTAAAGGGACATAAATTCTTCCGGCATGTCGTACGATCTGTTGAGAATAGCGTTTGTGTTATTAACACAGGTTAGGGTTAATGTCGCAAAATCATCTCGCACGAAAGAAAAAAACAAAATGACCGTGTTAGCAACATTTACATACGTTTGAACTAAAATGTTGCAAAACTGAGTCATGCAGGAACTCCAACAGGGATGCGTGTGCCATTAAAGGGCAAACACATCCATTTTGACATGCATGCTTTACTTTTGGATCATTTACACAATAACTAAACACAAAAATTGCGGTAAGAATACGTTACGTACGTCCGATACAACAATTTAATTATTGCATCACCGAAACACGACATGGAGACCGCCATTGTTTTACTGGAACGCGCAAAAATAAATGCCGACTGATGTCGCTCTGCGATTTCGACTCGCAGCCGGTTGAGATAGCTCTATTGGCTGTGAGAGCTCGAGCGTCTGACGGCCTTAGCTGGCCATTACAACTGTCGACCAGCTAAGGCAGTCGGACGCTTGAGCTCTCACAGCCAATAGAGCTATCGCAATCGGCTGCGAGTCGAAATCTAAAAGTGACATCTGTCGGCATTAATTTCTGCGCGTTCCAGCAAAGCAATGGCGGTCTCCATGTCGTGTTTTGGTGATGCAATAATTAAATTGTCGTATGGGACGTACGTAACGTATTCTTACCAAAATTCTTGTGTTTAGTTATTGTGTAAGTGGTCCAAAAGTCAAACATGCATGTCAAAATGGATGTAATTGCCCTTTAAGGGAGAAAAAATCTCCATAGTTAACCGCCTAACGGTCATGCAGTTAGGAGTAGTGTTAAGGTATGGTCACACTTCAGTCTACGCAATTCCGGTGTGTCTGCTCTGGAATTTTTAATAATTTTTTATTTATTCATTTGTGCTTTTATCTTCTCTGTCTTGCATGCATGTTTTAGTCTAAATTTCTGGAGGGTTTTGGCTATTTGCTTTTAATTTTTGTTAGTGCATTACCTTTTGAATGCCTCTTTTTAATGCTTACACATTGGTGCTAATTCACTCAATCTACAAACAATTCAAATTGTGGTTGTGTGGACGTAAATTTTCAGAGATATGTTCCTGGTCACATTGAAAAACCACAAGTTCTTACCAATATACACTGTTTTAATAATTTTCGGCAGATAATTGCTGTCTTGGTCACATAAAAATGAACAAACACTTATAAAAACATGCCCAAACAACACAGCTACGGACATCTGCATCCGCCATCTGATGTCCGTAGCTGTGTTGTTTGGGCATGTTTTTATCAGTGTTTGTTCATTTTTATGTGACCAAGGCAGCAATTGTCTGCCGAAAATTATTAAAACAGTGTATATTGGTATGAAATTGTGGTTTTTCAATGTGACCAGGAACATATCTCTGAAAATTCACTCAATCTGTCGAATAAGGACCCCGGCTTTGACTGATTGGAGAGAGGGGGGGCGTGGTTCGCGCCATGTTTGTACTGGTGTCTCTCTAAGAATCTTCACGCAGAATTATTGTGGGCTTCCCTGCACGTCTTCTTGATTGGTGGACTGATTGTGGTAGCTTGTTGCTCTTCACTTCAACTTGGTCGCCATTTTCCAGTTGAGAAGCACTTCTCGAACTGACTTCCTATGTTCTCTTCACTCCTCAAGAATGCCAGTAGCTTTCTGTTCAATATTGCCTGAAGACTTTCAGTATCAGTGGAATTTATTAGTCGTAAAACTTGTGAAAAGAAGAATTGAAACCGTCCGTGATTTCACTTCGTTTGTGCCATTTTTCGTCATGCTTGGGCAAGGGTTCAGAGCTAGGACTTTATATATACGCGGCCGATTTATTCGTACTTTCTGTTTAAAATAGCAATTATTGTAGCCGGATGATTGTGTACAATAAATATTGTAAATAGCCTTCAAGTCTTCCGTTTTCCACCTAATTCTTGTTCCCTCACCCTGAGCCCAGAAGCAACCCCCCTTCACCTGTACACCATCACAGATTGGAAAGCGTAAAAAAAATACCGTAGTGCTATCTAGCGGCAGAGATATTGTCAACCTTTACGGCTTGCTCCCAGGTGCACGAGGACGTACCAAATTTTCACTCAATACTTAGTCTATACTTAAAGGTGCTTTTCACTTTTTCAACTCCTAGATGCAGCATCGTAGAGTCTTCGAGCAATATGCAGAAAATAGGAACAACACTTCGCAGCAGCGCCGCGAATTTTCACAAATCATACGAGACCACCGTCGTGACCCACATCAGCCTATGGGATGACGGAGAATCTGAAACGCGGATGCTGTGTTTAGGATACGGGCAACGCTATCGAAATGGTGAACAGGCGCCTTTAAGGAGGCTCGTAGCTTGTTTGTTTCGTTAAAAGAAATGGCGTTGTGCATTCCTTCGCTTGATGCAAGCAAGTACTATAGTCTGTTCCACATGATGATGGCAGGAAACTGACGGTATGATGCCACGTTTCCTTCCACTACGAGTGCAAAAAACTCGTAAATATCCCAATCGTAAACTTAACGATGGGGATATCCAGTTGAGGACTAAACTAGCCCCGGACTAGCTTAACCCTGGATCTAACTAAACCTCGACCTGGGAGTTAGTAGACTAGAGAAAAAAGTTGGTGATATCCATGTAGGGCTAAGTTGGGGTTTTGTTAGCTCGTTACTCCTTAGACCTCGACCTTCAGGCTAAATTAGCCCTGTTAATGTGTTGTTAAATCTTGGAAATAACGCTAATACTAGATGGATATCACCGCTTTTTACAGCTCGGGGCTAACTTCTCAGTACTAAGTTAGTCTTCGACCTTCAGGCTAAATATTGCTTAGCCCTCAACTTATTTCGAGATGGATATCACCATTTTTCCTTATTACCGAGTTTAGCCAAAAGGTTAACGTTAACCCTCAACTGGATATCCCCACCGTGACAGTAATTGCGTAGAGTCTACAAGTACGAATCCATATGTTTTTACACTCGTAATGGAAGAAAACGTGGCGTCATACAGTCCGTTTTCTGCAAATATAATGTGGAATAGAGTATAGACAGTACTAGATAGCGCTAGATGTTGCCAGATTCTGCACACTTTCAGTCGGTGATAGTGCCACTTTAAGCCAAATTGTATCGCCAACAAATCACCCCTATCCCCATCAGTAACAAATTAGCCCCAAGGTTTGTATTATGATATGAGGACTGAAGAAATCTTGGGGCGGTTTCAACATTTTTACCACCGGTATTACCCACAACCAGAACCATTTTGATCTTCACCATTTGACTCTATTTAGACGATTATTCGAACACCTCGAGTTGCATCAAAGTCCCTTAATGAAAGGTCGTCTCAAAATTGACCTAAATGTCGCCTAATTATTAACGTACCGGAGACAAGTCTAGAAGTTTGGTAGGTGACTCCACCTTTTGACCGCAGGTGGACACTTCGTAAAACAAACTATAAAGTCAGTTAACGGATCAGTCAACAGATTACAGTTGACCGACTATAATCAGCAAACCTCTCGTCGATCAGTTTACAGAGCGTTGTGGAAGGTATACCGCTGAGGCGGGGTTCTATTCAGGTGGCTTTTGGGACCTATGACGGTGACAAAATGGCCGCATTTCCGGTCCCAAGTTCCGGCAAACTCGGACTTTAAAGGTAAATTTCTCGTTTGTACACGTCCGTCCGTCTGCCTTGCTGTGTGTTCGTTCATGCAGGTGTTAGTCGCGGTGGGGCGCACTCTGCCAACCAGTCCTGATGGTAGGAACGACGCTTGAAATCCTAATCCGTGCCTCGTGTGAGGTCCCGTCAGCTCGTTTCGAATCACGTGACATCTACTCCCCGTGAGCCTGCTCGCGCTTCAATGCCGTGGGACGCGAGATTTTGCGAGGCTCGTTGGTTTTCCTTTGCAAACGAGACTGTAAGACGAGACGAGACTTGGGTTAGGGGAGGGGGCGTTGGGGGGCCCTCCAAGTAAGGAACGCCAATGAGCGCGAAATTGGCCAATATTGAGTAACAGTATCGTGGCGCAGCGTGATGCCGCCTCTTTTAAACGTTGCTTTGCCTACACGTCCGGGATTTTCCGAATGGAAGAGTGGGGGTCGGGGTGAATTGGAGCCATTGAAAAGTAACGCCAACAATCGGGCCAATCAGTGGTCGACGGTATGGCTGCGAACTTGCCTGGAGACAAAAGACACTATGGTATTTCAACGATGAATGCGTATGGGCCCTAACTGTCACGAATGGGGTCTATACGGAAGCCTGCTTTGTTACGTCAAGTTATCCCTTGCCCCCTAACTTTTATTTCTGGTTCACAGGGTGGCTAGTTGGTTTGTTGGCACTTTGACAACTTCTCACTGCTTTCACACGGAAGCTCGTAAATTAATACGACGGCGACGCGGCGGTTGGATGGTGGGCTTGCGCAGCTGTCAAGTGGGGTCAGATTGGTTAGAGACGTGTTTTCTTGCCTGGTGACGCTCCAGGCAGTGATCTCCGCGAAAACATAATTCCTCTTTGTCCATTTACTTAGACTTAACGCGTATGAATACTTAAATAAATTTCAGTTCGTTGCGTTTCAGGGTTGAAGTAAGGCCAGATGGAGCAAACGCAACGAGGATGGAAACGATTGATTGGTGCTTACGATCACGTGGTTTATGCGGTAGCGTCATAACGAGCACTTTTATCGCATGGGAGTGAGAAACGGATCGCCGATCTAGGCGCTCGAAGTGAAATAAAATGTGCGCTACGTTTTAAATATTAGCTTACAGCAATAACTATCCTAGTTGCCACACTTAAAACGACATTATTAAACAAAAGTGAATTCGTTTAGTGCTTAAGGTAAGGTTTAACTGACCCGAAGTCAAAACAGTAAAAGAACACAAACTTTCCAGTCAGGTTTCAGATACTGCAGTTTTGCTGTACTTAAAGATTGTACTATTGTACTACAAGATTGAAGACAGCAGGGCAGAGAAAAGTGACTTTAGAAATTTTCGTGTTAAACTCCATTTACCGAAGCACAACTTCGATGGCCTCCTCCATTCTGGTACGACTACTTAGAGTTGCTAGAGTTTCACGAAGCATCCTTTTTTCAACATCGTTCTTCAAGATGGATCCAATGTTTTCGCAAACATTCAGATCGGGGGAATTAGGGCCACTCTTCATTACCAAAAGAAAACACGGAGCTTTTTGAGTAACTTTTGTCTTCGTACCCTACTCGTCTTCAATCTGTTCGTGACGCCAGTGGAGTGAACACTGAATATTGAGCTTGTGAGTCTCAACCCACACAAAAATGGGCTACCTATCGATACTTTCATTTTTTTCTATTATGCTTGGTTTACTTCGGGGAGAGGGGGGAAGGTGATGCTATTATTGTTTGGCATCCTGTACGCAGTGTACATTAATTGATAAAGGCATGTTATGTGATTGCATACGACTAAAGACGGGAAAGCCAAAGGCTCACAAGAAATAACTAAATACAGATGCAAACCTATTTACGTTGCCTTTTGGACTTATATGTCCAAAAGGCAGCGTAAATAGGTTTGCATCTGTATTTAATTGCATACGACTTCGCATAAATAAAGTAGGGTGGTGCGAAATGCCACCTTCTAACAGATGTGTGCATATGGCAATGTGGGTATGAACACAGATATACCACAACTTGAAAGCGTCTGTGCAGTTGGAATTTGTTGGCAATATTCGTAGCGAAGGACTTTTGTAAAATGGTTGGCATTCATAGCAATATACTTATCCACCCCAAAAACCAAAAGTGGCATAAAAAGCCGTCAAGTTTCCAATAAGGATCGGCCTTTGAAGGTAGTGATATCATTCAACCAAGGAAACCCTGTCAAGGGTAATCCTATCAACCAAGTTAATCGCACCGACTAATGCTTAAGACAAATTGAAAACTAGAACATTGCCACTCGCGGTAGAAATCTTCGAGTTTTCATTAACGTCCAAAACATTATTCTGTGCGATTAACTAGGCTAATAGGATTAACCTTGGCGACCTTTCCTTGGTTGAATGATATCACTATCTTCAAAGGCTGATCCTTTTTGGAAACTTGGCGGGTTTTCATACCAGTTTTGGTTGGATATCACAACTTTCATGGGACTGTGGCCGTACGCAAAAGGTTACACCATCTTATCTTCATCTATACCTTTCTTTCTGGAGGAATTTTACGTCTGTAAATTTTCATGTTGATAATTTTTAAAGTCACCATTTTCCAATTAGCCGTTACGTCAGCCAAATTGATACGGTTTGGTTTATTGTATGGCCATGCTTCACATGCTCAAGTTTCTTCAATCCCATTTTTACACACACTGGATAACAAACGTATTCGTGCAACTGGACTTTGTAGTATTTGCAGCAGTGCATTCTAAGCAACTGGAATTCGTAGCAAAAGAAAGCTTTGTGAAAATAAAGTTTGCAGTTTTTTAAGTCATCATATTTTGCAGCATTTGGAGTAACTCGCATTACGGCAGTGGAATTTGCAGTATGTACAACCATTTGATTATAGTGTTTGCAGCAAGTAGGTAGTTTACGCAATGAAAATACGCAGTCTTCGTACCAACTCGATTTTCTTGCGGTTATACATTTTTTTTAACGTAAACTTTAGGGCAGTGACACGACGTAGTATTATTGTGTATAACTCTATGGTGGAGCCAGTAACTGGGTTAGCTGCAAGGAGCACTGGTGGGAAAAAGGAAGGTCGTCTTACTGAAGCCAATGCTATTAGACTGAATTTCTTAAGCCTATAACGATTGATTTTTGTTGTTGGAGAAAACAACGTTTTTTTAAGCCTAAGAAATCCGCTCTCAAAGCACTATCTTGAATAGAAATGCCGTTGTTTTCCTTTACATTTTAATCTAGTGCCCCTTGTAGTTATGCCCTCCAGATGCTATCTCGTAGGCAATATGACGTCACTTGACGCTGCACTATAGGTTCATTGAAAAATAACAACATCGGTAAAGACGGCGCAAAATTTAGTAAAAATAGGCCTACCGAATCATTTTTGTGACTAGCTTGGGAAACAGGCGGGGGGGGGGGGGTACAAGAGTCAGTAAATCAGACAACTACACACGCTACCTGTCACTGCCAATTAGGAGGGATTTAAAACCCAAAAGTATAAGTCCCGGAAGTTATTCTGGCACCCCCGTATTAAAATTCGGAGGAAAAAAAAACGTAATAATCCGACTCCCTGTTAGAATCCACTTTGACAAACGACTTCTAACCCTTCAGTTCCTGTTGTTTTATGGCCCTAGATACGAAATTCCAGCATAAACAACGACAATTTAACAAGAAAAATCTACAAAGAAAGAAAGAAAAGAATGAATTTTTCATCGGGGAGAGTTATGGCGACTGTCTCCTGGTGACGCAAGAAGCAGAAAAGTAATTTTTTGACGATTTTTTTCCCTCCGCCACACCGGTAAACATCAGTGGGCGACCCTAATTTGCATACGGGGTGCCTGCCATTTTGTTCTCTAGGCGAACAGGAGAGTGTCGTAAATGTCGCCGCCTGTGGTCCAAAGGTTGAAGCTAACCTCAAGAGAACGTGAGACTATGTTATCGCGCCTTTCCCCCTCCCCTTCACATCACCATCTGCCGAATACCCAATACATCTTGGATAGTTTGAAATTTCTTCAATAGAATTGCCAGAGTTCGTCCAATTGAGGAGGGGAAATCACATAGAGTAGAGAAGATTTCTTATGCAGGGTGCTATGTCACAATAACATATCGGTGGAAGATACACCAAGAGGTAAGAAAATAATCGATCTTTTTTTTTTCACGGTGAACGTTTTGGCCCCTATAAACTCACGAGTGATATTTAGAAAGTAATTAATTTCACGAGTGCGAAGCTTGAGGACAATTTTCTGCCAGGAAATATAGCACGAGTGAGTTTAATGCGCCGAAACACGATGGCGAAAAAAGTTTGATAATTTAGGGTGCGTGTATGGGTAATCGGACATTTTCCCCTCGGACTTCCCCCCCCCCCCCCCCCCGGACATTTTCCTCCCTCAAAATAGAAATCGGACAAATTCTCCCCTTGATCCGGACATTTTCCCCCTGAACTCCCCCCCCCCCCCCGCGAACCCCCCCCCCCCAAGAAAAATAATTGAAAAAAAAGAACCATAAAAATAATTTCTTTATGTTCAGTTAATTGCGTGTATGTAGGCTATTAAATTTCCATTAAAACCGTCTAGTGATAGATTGGACACATTACATAGTAGTTGATTAAAACAATGTGCCAACAGACACTTTCCACTCTTTTAAAAAAAGTGGTTGATTAAAATTGTACTTACAATGAAAAAAGGTAGAGGTGACGATTAAACCGTGGGATTCTTTGTATTTACAGGTCTATGAAAGTTGTGATATCCACCCAAAACCAAAAGCCAGGGAAAGGCCGCCAAGGTTAATCCTCTTAGCCAAGTTAATAAACAGGACAGATAGCCAATTGGGCTAGAAATGCGTGTTAAATGCTTCCTTTTTTACGTTTCCTTTTGGCAATGTCAGTATGGCTGAGTAGTAGGACGTCGGCCTTTGGTTTCAAAGGTCGTGGGTTCGATTCCCCACTCAGGCAGTCTGACACTTTAGTCCAAAAGGCAACGTAAATAAGTTTGCATCTGTATTTATTTAGCCAAGTTAATCATACCGAGTTAATCGTACCATTTAACTTTCGGACTATTAGGCTCTCGTAAAGTGTTAAATAAATAAATAAATAAAATAATAATGAGGCATTGTTTTGCCGGACGATTTGCTTTCTTCATCTCCCAGAAAACAAAAAAGTCAAAGCCGCCAGGCTAAATAAAAATGTGAACACCACCCATCCGTAGAACGGACTTTAGCAAGCAATACAACATTATTAGCCAGAGCAGTTTTTTTTCACACAACGATGCTGGAAAATGCATCGACGTGCCAATTTTGAAAACGGTGCATCCACTGACTTGCGTCACGGGATGCGCTGATTGAGTGAGCGAAGCGAACGAAAATCGGCGTTCGTTGGCCAGTGCGCGCAAAAATTGGACTGAACAAACTTAATTCGATGAAATCGTTTGTTGGCCAGTGAGCACAAAATGTGGATTGAAGAAACTTAATTCGGTGAAACATGGACATACACATGAGCAACCAAAACGTGCCAGTGTTGCAAAAGGTGGATCCAAGATCGTAGCACGGGCTTCCTCTAGTATAAAACTAAGAATAACCACGGAAGACCAGGAGGAAGGTGACGTCAAATAATAATAAATACAACACTTCTTTAGGGACCGGTCATTATTTGTGGCCGGTGGGGTGCAGGGAAAATGAAAGTGAAAACCAAATTTCGATGACTCCCCCCCCCCCCGCCCACTTAAAAATCCTGAACAAATCCTGACCTTCCCCAATCAAGGCCCAAAAATAATGTGACCTCCCCCAACTTAAAAAAAAACCACTTTTTGTATGCCTTTTGAGACTTTGCAAATGAATTCCTGTAGCTAAAGTTAGGCTAGCACTCCGCACCGAAAAGTTAGTTTAAGGAAAACGTGCCTCGTTGTTAACGAAAGGAAAAAGTTGAGTTTACAATGTTCTATAAAATACAAAGGTTCCGAGTACCCATATTGTGTCGCGTTTCATACAATAAGTATGCTGAACACACTTTAGTTTGTCCCACATTATGTTTGCAGGAAACTGACTGTACGACGCCTCGTTTCCGTCAACTATAGGAGTTCAAAAAACACATAAATATCCCACTCGTAAACTCTAACAGTAAATGTGTAGAGTCTACAAGTGTGACATCAACATGTTTTTGCACTCTTAGTGCAAGGAAACGTGACGTCATATCGTCAGTTTCCTGCAACCATAATGTGGAGCAAATTATATCTACCGAGGGGTTCGACAAAGACAAAAAAAAAGTGTACGAGATTTGTAAATCTGTAAATCTTCCAACGGATTTAAGGAGATTTACGGATTTTCTGGAAAGATTTACAAAAGATTTAAGTAAGATTGAATGATTTACATACAATTTTGCAGATTTACACAGATTTACAGATTTACTGGGATTTAAAGATTTAAGTAAGATTTAATGATTTACATGAAAACCTTTCAAGATTTACATGGATTTAGAGAAAATTTACAGATTTCCATAAAATTGTGGAGAATTACACGAAAATTTGCAGGATTTAAAGATTAACAAAAGATTTAAGTAAGATTTAAATGATGTATGCCAGATTTACGTGATTTACAAGATTTGTAGAAGATTTAGATGAGTTACACAATATTTAATGAGTTTAAAACGGATGTATAAATATTAAATCTTGGGTGTACGAGATTTATAGCTTTGTCGAACCCCTCGATATCTGCTTGTATGCCCCTAACACAGTCAGCACTTGACAAACAGAAGAAGCCAAGGAATCATGAGACAAAGGCTTTTCTAGAGAGCCTGTTGAAAAAACTACACTTTGTAGTACCGATACAAACTGCTTCAAAACTTTATAAACACTCACATCATGGGAAGGGGGGGGGGGGAATGAAACTGAGAGGATTTTAGAAATTTTGACTACTCAAAGTGTCTTTTTTGAGGTCCAAAAACGACTTTTACTCCAGTTTGGTCACAGTGTTTTTTTTCTGTCCAGCCCCTCTTGACAGAGCGTAAAAAAATTTATAACCCCTCCCTCGAAAGAGTCTAAATAAATCCATGACCTCCACCCCCCCGCCCCTTCCCGTTTTCGGTGCCCCCCCCCCCCCCATCTATATAATAATCCTGGGGGCCGGCTAAAAGGAAGGCTAAAAGGTAAACCACTTCTCCCCTCATCGCGCCGGCATTGAAAATGCACTCTCCCACTCTACCTGCATGGAAACAGGAGACAGGCATGAGTGGTCGATCAATCTGACGAGTCGTCGGGAAGTGTGCTGGAAAAATGTCCCGGGGGCAAAATGTACTGGGAAATGTGTCCGTAAACTTAATTCATGACCGGCCCCGGGCTTCCTCTAGTCGATAAATAATGACCAGTCGAATGACCAGTCATCTTACATATTACACACATTCAAAACAAGCAGTTGTCCCTTCTTTACTTTGGAATGTTTTAGGTCGCTTGCATCTACTCATTTTTCTCGTAACAGTTGGGAAAAAAAAGTATCCCTTCACTGCGTCATCAGACCAAACTTTGCGAAGCGCCCCCCGCCCCACACTCCCTTCTCCGGCTGGACGTCGGAAAATGCCTGGAATCTCGGAAGAATAGTGTGACCCCACAGCTCCGAACCGGTCGCAACTAATTGGTGGTCATACGTCTTTTTGAAATATTCCCTCTCTTAGCAAATAAAATAGAAAGAAACGACGCTCTGATCCCTGGGTGGTTGACTCCCGCTGTCTGGTAGCCAATGTTTCACCCGACATTTTGTGTATAACGATAGCTTGCGTAGGCTTTCTTGGCACGTCGTAAACTAGATGGGAACTCCCTCCAGTTGCCTTCTGTTTTGTATGAATGGAACCATTAAATGATCACGACACTAAATAGTTGCGAGTGTCGAGTTGTGACGTCATAAAAGGCTTGAAAATGGTGAAAATGAAGCTTGTTTTTTCGACTAATTTGATTTGGAAATGTTACGAAGCGAAACTGAAGAACTAGCATGTAAAGGGGATTCTGGTATAGGTTTGTTAACGTAAAAGGTCCTCTGTTTTTTTTTTTGGGGGGGGGGGGTCGAACGTTTGTCCTTTTGGGGGAAAAATGGTTGGTTGGTTGGTTGGTTACACTTTTGTAGTCTGGGTGGAGCTCAAACTAAAGGGGCAAATTGGTATGAAATTTGCCACATAGTTAGATGGCCCTAAAAGTATTGCTGATCTCGAATTTGCCGTAAATTGGTCAATTATAATCCAGGAAGGTACGATTTTTCGAATTTATCGATCTAACATTTGCCATTGTAAATTTGGAATCCCGAATAGTTAAGGAATTCCGACGAACCGTATACACACTGTGCAATTAAGTGAACTTTCAAAAACCGTCAAAATAAATCATCGTTGCTTCCTTATAGTTAGCAATCTTTTTCGACGTTACTCAACGAAATAATAGCATTTTATTTTTTCGCATTTTAACCGCTATATGAAGGCAGGTAAATGGGAAAAATACAAAAGGATTCGTTAACAACTCACGTTCGTCTCATGTGAAAAAGAATGCTAGGAGGAATTCATACAACATGGCGACGAACTGGCTTGCTTTTACCATGGACTTATATACTATCACACTACTCCAGCTCCATGCTTTTACACTATCAACGGGAATCCCAAATGTGAAACCTAAAATAGCCGCAGCATTAGGAAACTGTTTATACAGAACGAAAGCATACAGCAGACGACGTGTTTATACTGCAAAACGGAACAATGGCTTCGTACAGTAATTTCCAGATTCCTGCGGTTACTATATGTATAAACTGAACTCTCAATCCCGTGTTGTAAGAATGAATAGGTTTAACCTCGAACGCTATAGACCTAATTTCTCTGCTGTTTGTCGCTTACGAAATTAAAACGGCAGCTAAAAATTAGGCCTAAAAGTTCTGAACGGTTTCGAATCATTTAAATGCTATCTTCACCACCCAAGCTAACACCGTCTGACCTACAACTGTGATAATTCCAACTTTTTAAAAATTAGCGTTCACAGATATAGTTTGTGCCAGTTTGTGTGCTTTAACATTGTCGTAGGAGGCGGCAGAGGGAGCTGCAGATCTTTTGTTGAATCGTTTCATTAGTGTGAAGTATTTTCGTTACTTATGATTGTTTGCCTTCCAGTTAAATGTTTCATCATATCAAAAACCAAAACTGGTAAAAGGGGCCACCAAGTTCCGAATGGTTCGGCCCTTTCGTAGGTAAAACTACCAGTTTGGGATTTGGGTCACCTGGCTCAGTCAATTAGGGCATGAAAAAATAGTCACCCATAATTCCATATCTACACGTCATTCCTACATTTTTACAGCATTTCTACATTTTAGAGCGGTGTAGAAGTCTAATAAAAAAAAAACTGTCAAGCTTAAATATCTTCTGCATAAAAAAATGTTTGGTGAAAAATAATCTTGAAAAAAATGAACTACAACAAATCACACAACACCCTCGCATTTTTAACAATTTGCTTATTCACCAATGACGTGGACACTACGTCTTCATTTGCGATCATACACTCTGCTGATTTTTTCCCCTTGTCGTTTGTGTATGGATTCTGACATGTTTAGTGTTGTTATGTTTAGTCCCAGCAGACGTAAACATCAGTTCATATTATATTCCCCCCAATCTACCTTCAGTCTTAACCCTAACCCAAATACGTTATCTCCCTTATCCCCCAACCTTTCCACCCACGAGTACTTGACCTCAGAAACGGGAGCCTGCTAAAGCCCAGGTTGCCCGTTGCGACCGCTAGGGTGCAACACAACATAAATTTGTCCAATTAACGCCGTCCTCTGAGGGCATGCGCATTGTGCCACCCGCGTCGGACGGAGACGAATTGTTGAAACCACACTGTTAACATGCGGTGGAAACGCTTGTTGGCCAGGCGGGACCTCCCGTGAGACAAAATGCACGTGCGAGGAGCGAAGTTTGTAATGCTGCTGCGGGAATCATATCGGAACTTCGGAACTTCGGGATGAAGGTGGTGCAGTAGGAAATTTGCATACTCGAATTTATGACAGTCGTTGTTGACGATAGTCATTTCGGGAAAGGAATTCCCCTTCCCTCCCCCTCTCCCTCAACCTCACCCCACCCTCCATTCCAGGCGGCCCCAATCTCTGTCGTTCTAAAGAAAATATCGTAGTTGCATAGCCCTAATGTACAAATGTGGTACAGTGAGCTCTGCAATGTGAAAATGTATGAAAGAGCTGACAAAAGTGATGAAATAATTGTCGAACATTTGAGAGAGCGGGGCAAAGGATGTGCAAACAGAGGAACGGCGAGGGGGGGGGGGAGAGAGCATAGCCCTTGCCCTCACGGCAAATGCTCCTTTTTCTGAAAAAAAGTGTCCTTTTTCGGTAGAGCCTAAAAAAGAACAATAACGGCTAAGAAAGTGGTGCAAAGAGGGGCAAAAGTGGTTGAAGTTCCAAAAGAGGTAACCAAAAAAAAAAAGGCTTCCAGAATTCTCTCTTGGGCCTGTTCACGTCCCTACCCACGAACATTTCTAGGTTGGAGAACCTGGAAAAATCAGGGAATTTAAACTACGTTTGAAACCCAGGAAATTCTCAGATTTTTTACAAAAAAAAAACTCTGGAAAGCTATAGGGACAAAAACAAAGTAATAAACTCCATAAAAACTTATTGGCTAACATTGCGCTGAAAAATGTTATACTTGTATTTCTGTACTGACACCTACAATTTCGTTAAATGGAACTCATTTTTCTTTTCTTTTGCACTCAGTATGCGAACCCTATAAACTGGTAAAATGTCCGCAAAAAATAATTCCTTCCTAAAATTCTTTCCTATACAACAAATCACACAACACCCTCGCTTTTTTAACAATTTGCTTATTCACCAACGACGTGGACACTACCGGTGGGGATATCTAGTTGAGGTCTGAACTAGCCCCGGAGTTGCTTAGCCCTGGATCTAACTATTACCCTCGACCTGGGAGTTAGTGGACTGGAGAAAAAAGTTGATGATATCCATGTTGGACTAAGTTGGTGTTTTGTTAGCTCTTTACTCCTTAGACCTCGACCTTCAGGCTAACTTAGTCCTCGATATACATATGTTATAATGTTCTTAAAGCTCAGGAATAACGCTAATCCTGGATGGATATCACCGCTTCTTACATCTCTGGGCTAACTACTCAGTATTAAGTTAGTCCTCAACCTACAGGCTAAATTTTGCTTAGCCCTCAACTTATTTCGTGATGGATATCACCATTTTTCCTTATTACAAAGCTTAACCCAATGATTAAGTTTAAACCTCAACTGGATATCCCCACCGTAAGGGCTCGTTTACGCAACCACTCGCTTTTGCATTCTCGCAGCTAGAAGCTAGAAATCACCTCAAATTCCAACATGGCGGCGGTGTTATGTCTGCCGCCTCGCAACGAAAACAGCAAATAACGTGAGTTCAGAAGCGTTTGGGAAAATTGTTTCGTCATGAGGAATTCTTTATATTATTGGCACGGATTATAAGACTGCAAGTATTTACTCAAACGATGTCGGATTTAGCTAATCCATTTAGCATTGTTACCAGGGCAATGTCACCTTTGCCATCGCGATTGAGTTCTAGCTGCGAGAATGCAAAGGCGAGTCGTTGCGTAAACGCGCCCTATGTCTTCATAAAATCTTGAATATTAGACAATACACCTCAACTGATCTGGAAAACCTGGAAAACTCAGAGAAATGTATTTTAGTATTTGGTGGGAACCCTGCATCGGACAGCTGCTCTTTCAGACGGCCTTGTGGCAGGGTATGGAATACGAAGCCGACAGTTACAAATTGGACATCCGCAAACGTCCATATTGGACGATAGTCATTCGCAAGATGTTGATAAAAGTGGATATATAGTCACATTCTGCATTCTGCATTCTTTTGCCTTTAGACGGTAGAGCTGTCAACATGCTCTAATAGGACGAGGGAGTTCCACAACTCTCACCTCATCCTCTAACTTCTTTTACCACTCCCTTTTCAACAGGAGCAGTGGCAACTACCGAAACCTCATAATCTTTGTCCATCCCCTCATCATGTAAGTAAGAGTCCTCAGACCACTCCTTTAAAAGAAGGAAGACTCATCCTTCGGGGCATGACGTGTCATTGCTATGCCTTCAAGTCTCCCCCTCCCCCTCCCCCCCCCTCCCCTCCCCCTCGCCCCTCGTCCTTACCCCAAACATCGTAAGAGAACCTCCCCCGCCACTCGTGAGAATCGCCTGAAGAGTTGCAATCAAGTACCATTCAGACTTGGCGACAGATACCATCAGTATACGTTGTTGCTCTTCTCCGTTTGTCAGAAGGTTTTGCCAGATCTTCACTGTTTAGTAACCTCTAAAACCTGATGGTAAAGACTGTAAAACCTGAAATGTTTGTTTACCAGTAATGGAGCAGTTTTTGTTTGTAATTTGTTGGCATTACGAGAAGAGACTTAGACTTCCTTGTAAATATCAAAGGTTAACTACCAATAACAACGGGTAACACCTCGAAAACACATCGAAAACTCATCGCGAAATCAGGAAGATATGGCATTTACAACGATGGCGCTTCGTAAAGTCACCAACGAAAATATCCAAACGTATGTCATATGCTAAGGGGAATTGACAGTATTTAGTGCCCTTTAGTGGGAACGTGTTTTGTTATTGAGTCGACTCAGTACGCTCAAGGCTACCTGAATGTAAAGGCTTAACGTTAGAAATTCGACGCGTCGTCCAGTTAGCCACCGATTCTGCCACCAGTCGCGCTACTTACACCCCAAAAATGAACTGATCTAGCATGCGGACTGAACTGTGAAAGGTACGTGTGACACGCGATGGGCGGATTTTAAACTTAAAACACTGCATTGACACCAAATTATTAAAATTTAACAACAATGGCTTCATGCTACGTACCTCTTTTTTCACTCGACGACAAAACAAAGCCTCAGGAGGTTTAATTTCATGAATTTCAAGCAGAAGAACAACCAAGGTACGTGTGTATTGTACTGTATGATACGCTACGGCATTTTCAATTCTCATTAAAAATGTGTTAAACGATCCTTTGACGTAGCAGTAAATCGTCCGAAGACTTCAGGAATAGTCACCATTACCGTAAAATAATGTTCGTTTAGCGCTGCAACAACGGTAAATCAAATAATGAGAAGATATCACGTTTTTGTGCGTCTCGCATACACTAATCAATGCTACGATTGGGGTTTTTCGTTCTTCGTGCTTTCAGTTCAGCGCAACGCTTGGACGACGCGTCTAGCTTGCTACGTGAAACCGAGCGTTAAGTCTTTTAAATATAGGTAGTCTTGGTACGCTGCCTTCCTGGCAGATAAGTAGTCGTCCTTCTCTGGTTTATGGTACTAAGAGAAGACTTCCTGATCTGAATCGGTTTTGAATTATGCGAACACTGGCTTCAATCGTTTTCCTTTAACCATTGCGTCATCCTATATTATGATGGAGAAAACGAAACTACAGTATGAAGATACGACTGACGGTTGTTTGTTTACTGCTGTATTATTATATTCCTTTCTTATGTTTTTGCTGTGCTGTACTATAGGAACGGCAGAATGAAACAAGGGGCTTGTCATAAACCCTAACCACAAAGACTACGTGAAACCTAACGTTACACGAAGCCATATGATCCTCAAAATCCATCAAAAGTGATCAGCTCAACAATAGTAATATTATGGACTTGGCAGCTGAGTAGTGGCAGTGTGGTCAGCCTAACTGTCTGAAGAAGCTGATCTGGACGGGAACTGGAAAATCCTGGAAAGGTCTGTCATACCGACAGGGGCATGTCGTCCGTCGCTCGTGCGTCGCATGGCTACAGAGTACTATGGAGCAGTGACATTTGCGGCCATATTGGCACCAGATTGGCACCAGGATGGGTTTTGGAGGGCATAACTACAAGGTGCACTACATAAAAATGGAGGGAAAAACAACGGAAGAGCGGATTTCTTAGGCTTAAAATAACGTTCTTTTCTCCAACAACAAACATCGCGCGTTTTAGGTCTAAGAAATCACTCTTCACAGCATCGGCTTCAGTATGACGCCCTTCTGTTTCTCTCTGCAGTGCCCCTTGCAGCTAACCCATTAAGGCTCCAGAATAGAGTTATATACAATAATACTACGTCGTGTCAATGCTCTATATTATTTAATGAAAGGGGTGAAACCAGCCTGAAGTCATAGAACCAGTTGGCCGTTTATTTTTTATAATCCCTATTGTAATCACTGGAAACTCGCGCTGAACGCCTTTATTTTAACATTTCTCACGTTCTAAGTCATTGTTTGTACCACTAGGTTGTCCAGAGCGATCTGAGAAGCTTTTCAGTTTTTGCTATCCCAGTCAACTTCCGGTTATGGCCGGGGCTTTTACATCGATGTTAAAACGCTTCTCGGGTCGCTTCGGACAACGCACGAGTATATAAATAATGACTTCGAACGTGAGACAAGTTACCAACAAAGACGTGCAGCGTGAATTCCATTGGTGCAGCGGCAAGTGCAGATATTGCTACTAGAGAGATACCTGCAAGGGGCACTAGATTGAAATGGTGGGTTAAATAACGGCACTTCTAGTCAAGCCAGTGCTTTGAGAGTGCTTTGAGAGTGCTTTGAGAGGCTTAAACACTGTTGTTTTCTCTAATCCCGTATGCTGTTTAGGTTGTAATTGGAAAAAAAAGATTCCACTTGCTTAATAATGTCAGCAACTACCAACAAATCGACAAAAATCGGGAGTTTTAGGCCTAAGAAATCCAGTCTAATAGCATTGGCTTCAGTAAGACGCTCTTCTTTTCCCCCAACAGTGCACCTTGCAGCTAACCCAGTAACTGACTCCACCGTAGAATTATATCGTGGTTATATACAATAATACTAGGTCGTGTCACTGCCCTATAACGCGCAAGCGTAAATTTAATTGCGCTCCATTGTTCTACGATATTACTTCAGGGTGGTTTCACCCCTTGTAGCCATCGACGTGCGAGTGACGGACTAGCCCCTGTAGTCACACCATGGTATATAGTGCAAGAAACCACAACGCTCCATTAGTAGCTGAGAGAATTTCGTCTATTCTTGACAACATCTCAGAGGTCAGAGGTTTCCCGTTCGAATCCCTGGATTTGCCCTTTCCTTTATGATACTTTTCCGGTTTCAGAAACGTCTAGTAAGGTTCAAAGTTGAGCCGGTTCGTAAGTGCACGAATTTGCTTCAAATGACTAAGTTACGGCTCAATAAAATAAACAACAACATAAACCTGCTCTGTAGATCGGTTTTATTATCATTGGCACGCCTTTGCGCGTCACCGTCTAACTTCTAATTTCAACAGGTCTGTCTGTCACGGCTTTACGCTAGGTGGCCACAACGCTCATAGTCGGACGAAGGGGCACAGAGGAAGGATTCTGGAGGCGGCGGGTGCTAAATAGGGAGTATCACTTTAGTCGGGCCAACTTCCTCTCTTCCTCATTCTCTCTATCATCTATCTCAGTAGCAGATGCCCCTTACAACTCCCCCCTCCCCCCGCCTATCGTTTTCTCCAGGTCTTCCTCCTGTTCTCGTCCAAGAGAGGTCATAAGTTGTCTTTTGCTGTCACAACGCAATCTCGCACTTGCATCTTTCCAGTCTCCTTCACCTGAATTAGGCCTCGTTACCACTGGCCACCCCCTTGTCCCCACCTGTTCTCAATGGCCTGGCCCAACGATAAACGCTCCTTTGCCTACCTCAGTTAGCTGAGAGGCTGCAAACTTAAAATAAACGAATAAAGTTAAGTCACACGAAGATAACACAAACAGAGCACATAATTTTCGTAGTACCCGATAAAAAAAACCAACTTTACGGATTGTATGGCGAGTATGGTTAAACAGCTTTTAAACCCTGTAAACAAATGCAATAAAGCCAGAGGCGGACTGGCCCACATCCCATGGTCCCTGGCCGTCGGCGCCCCTCCTCTATATCCGCTAGTTTCAGCTTCCAAATCCTTAGTAAAAAAAAAAAAGTCTGTAAAAAAATACTGATTTTGCGGAGTTGACTGGGCAGCTGTCCCTGAAAGGCATGGGGCGGCACGGCGCCACATGAACACGTAATGTGACGTTACGTCATTTGTTGATTCGATCCAGATAGATCACATTTGCGAAACATGACAAAAAAATACAAGTATTGTATAAAAATTGTATATAATATTTTTTGCGCATACAACTTTGTTTGACCAATACGAAATCAGCACGAGTTTGTACATTCTGACAAATAGCAAACCTCAAATAGCGAAAGCTGAGAGGGCACTCATCGGCACCCTGGAGGTTCGGGGTCTGCACCTTTTAGCTGCCAGTCCGCCTCTGAATGAAGCATTGACGCAGGTATTTCAGTATTCTTTTTTTCTAGTAAGACTGCTAAACGCACTTTAATGTTTGACGCGCACGTAGAAAGAGAGACGGACAATTTTGCTAGTCAATTCCCATCGGAGGTTCCTAGGTTCTTTAACAAGCCACAATCGACATGAGCACGAGATATCACAGGGCCTGAAAAGGCCATCGGGCTCGAACCCTCGACCTCTGACGCATGAGACAGTAATGCTAACCATCTTGCCACCTTGCCACACTGATGAACGAACTGTAGCGAACAATGTAGCAACGATGGTTCCGCAGTGAAAAGACATTGTTAAAACATTGTTGGACATTGTACCAAATCCTGCTGCCTACCATCAGACATGCATGGTACATTTCAATTGGCTACACTCAGACTTTAAGGCCGTTGGAAGCTGAAATGGCCGGGAAGACTGAGAAGGTGGGCGTTATACGTTGAATTTTTCTAGAAACCGTGATCTTCGACTGTTAAATACAGAAAAAAATATAACATTTATAACGTTTAAATTCACAAATAACAGCGTTTAATAAGCTGCAGTAGTGTCGATAGGAATATTTTTCGGAGGGGGGGGCGGGGCACACATTTTCATCAGCTTTCTAGTAAATAACAGTAATTCGAAGTTTTATCAATTAGTTTACTCATGAAAAAATGCCTGTAAGAATAGGCTTACATCGAGGAAATTATATGTGTTGTGTAAGGGAGTGTGAGGGATGGAACCGTGAAGGGGGGGGGGGGGGGAATGAGAGATTTTATAAACTAATAAATCAATATTTGTGTAGTGTCAATTATTGAATAAGGAAAAAAAACATTACGAGCTAGTTACTGTTATTTTTTAACGTAAGCATGAATACCGTTTTGGTTTGCGATTTTGTCTGAACTCGGAAATTTTGGGGGGTCACTAGGGGCGCACATCTGAAATCTGGTGGGGGCTTTAGGGGACGTGCCGCCGTAGTCACTGATAAGCTATTAGAAGAGAAACACGTTTCTTTCGGTGGTGGTAGCAAATCCATTTTTCTGGCAGTCTGTGGAATAATATAGCAGTTGTGTATAGTAGCCTATAGTAGAGAATAGAAATCTACCCCAAAACAAAACTTGTTAAGGATTCCCGCCAAGCTTTTCGGCCGTGTGAAGTCGTAGTATCAAACGCCAAGCTCTTTCGCCAAGCTAATCCCACCGAGTAATAGTTCGAAGGTTAAATGAAATGTATGAAAATTGCTTACAGCGCAATTTTCAATTATTTCATTTAACGTCTGAAGTATTAGTCGGTAGGATTAGCTTGACGAAAGAGCTTGGCGTTTGACATCACGACTTCACGGCCGAAAAGCTGGGCGGGAATCCTTAACAAGTTTTGTTTTGGGGTAGACATCAGTAATTTTTGGTCCAAATTGATGAAATCCATTTTTTTCTTAGTAATTGGAAATGGAAATGGAAATGCCAATCTAGTTTCTGGTTCATTTTTTTTTCTTCTTTTTTTTTTGGTTTCGTTAGATTTTGAGGATAGCAGTCACCTTTTTTCATTTGATTTAGCATTTTTTATTGGTACTACAGTATCTCCTTGCAAACGCGCGAATTTGCTTAATGTTCAGTTTGGCATTGTTGCATAAAAACAATGTTTAAAACAATGTAAAACAATCAATTTGGACCTTTGGAGCTCTCTAACCCCTGAACCACTTGACCAATTAGAAAGGTCCGTATGAAAAGGACACATCTCCAGAGCAATACCTGTAATATGAGCGAAGTTTTAAAGCGAAGTTTTTGAGCGAAGGTAAATAGTTTTATTTACCGCATGGAAGAATTTATTTTCGTGATACAAAAAAAGCGTTACTAGTAGTTAGTGGCATGTTAGTAGTTAGTAATTAGGCAAGTATCAACATTATTCACGTCGTTTTTTCAACAAGAAAACGTTAAGCTGTGTCCTTAATAGTGACTTTTATGTTGTCAGGCGACCAAAGTCACCGGATTAAACAAGTTTCGGCCTTTTCTGTCGCATTGTTATTTATCCTCAGATGGCTAAAAACAGCCAAACTACCTTTGCAGTAAAGACACAACGTGTATAGTGGTCGCCATGCTCATATATACATATTATCTGGATGTTATTATTTATCTTGGCAGGCGACACGCTAGCGTGTGTCTAGATACCTACTTTGTTTTAAGATAGACGTTTTTACAGACGACTCATATCCGTGGCCAGAGACGACAGTTGCTTAATATTACCATACCCTTTTTTGAATCTCTTGGTGACGATGCGTTGAGTCGTGAACCGATGGTTGATTGTGGTTGCCATGTCAACGATCCCGCCTTCTGATTGGCTCTTTAGGGAAGGTGAGGTTAGGGATTTATCAACAAGAGGAGCGGGACAAGAGAGGTCTAATCAACGCGATGTCGTCACACCTGGGCTTTTCATACACCTGGATGAAGAGTGGCGCGAAGATCCTTATCGCAGACTGGTAGAATCGACTTCGAAGTTGTCTTTTGCACAGCCAACAACCTTGTCGCCTCTTCAGCTCTTTGGCGATAGGACCAAATCCGATTGGTTCAAGCCAACTTAAGTGCTCTTAGTATATGTATATGCGTCGTGTATACCTTCTCCACAAACTGTCTGAATTGGGCATATCCATGACGTCACTTTTGTCATGTCTAGGGACTGCCACCCCAGTTGCCAGCACAGACCTCCGAGAGGGCAGGGGCAACTTTAAGTAAAAGGGCACGCTGAAGTTTTTTTTTTTAAGCATCTTTTTGGCTCTTCACTTTCTATTTTACCCTTTTTAGGTTTTTTTTTTAATTCGACCACGTCGAATTAATGCGGTTGTGGCCAAAAAACGGGGGTAGGCGATTTACGTCAGCGACATCTCCTCAATAACCAGCCACATTCGTGCAATTCTGTGGCGTTTTGACAAAAGGGCATAAGTCCAAAAGGGGCATAAGGCAAAAGGGCATTTTTGGAACAACATGAGGTATGTTGGACTTTGCGCCGTTTGTCAAATTAGATTGACTGCTTGTGGACTTGCCTCAAACGGACATATACAAAATAAGCTAGAAAATGCTAGGGTGGACTAACCTCTCTTTGTCCTCGTAAAGAGAATGTATAGATAAGCCATTTTGGGACTAACCTCAACAATGCCAAAAATGGACTTATGCCCTTTTGTCAAAACGCCACAGAATTATGATCCGAGGAACTTAAGGTCTAGTGGTGGGAGAGTTGCAGTGTAGAAGCTCAAAGAGTATTATGCTCTAAAAATTAAGATATTGATTAAAATACTTCGCTAACCTCTAAGAAGGTCCTTCTGCGATAAACCGTCGCCCGATAGTACACGATCAGTGGCTAATGTCAGCCCTGCCTCAACGTAAAGGTGTGGGCTCAACGCCGATCATACGAAAAATTGCGGCGTGTAACTGCGTATTTCGGCAAGTCAGCTCTTCAACATTGCGGTCGGTTAGAGGCTAACGTGTACGTCGAGATGGCTCCACTCTTATCGCGCAGAACAATACAAAGTGAGTCGTCACTTACCTTTGCGGTGATCTGGATGGTACACCGAATTTCTATGAATGAATCTGGACGGTACAATGAATGCGATGTGCGCATAGACTTTAAATTGCTGTTAATTACTGCGGCATCCTCGCTGCTTTTCGGTGCGATATATTACAGTATTTTATTACGCGTATTTGTGGTGTTGTTTCCTATTGAACAAGAGCAAAGCGAATGATGTCCTGTTTTCACAGTGGCGGACTGGCCAGAGGGTGGGAAGGGCGGGATATTCCTAATGGCCCTGACTTTCAGATTTTTTTAAAATCCATAACGGGAAGACTCACGTAAGTTTTATGGGTTTGACATTAGTTTTACCCATGGAGGAATGATGAGAAGGAGGGGAAGCTACTACTCTGCGCCGCTTCTGGAGGTTTTCACGCGGCCCTCTAGCGGATGGCAGGATGAACTACAAACAGCTCAGTCAAACGTATGCTAAAATGCTCGGAAATCCGTCAGCAGAAACGGGTGTAAACTGTGGAAAAGTGCCCAGGAAACAAATGTTTTGTTTTAAATGGTATCTTTAGACCACAAACACGTTTCCATAAACAAATAAAATTATGTTTCCTTGAAATAAATAAATAATGAAAAACTGCCAATTCCAACTCTTTTGTTCAGAATCACTTCTGTTTCATGATCATTTGTGACAGAGTTTGTCCGGTGCCACGCATCCTGTGCTCAGTTATTTATTAATTAATGCTTAAAATACAATAATATGTAAACAAATAAGCTTCCGACGTACTTTTCTGCTTTCAAAACAGCATTGAAATCGGAGATTTGAAACCATTTTCTACCTTCAAGGAAGTCTTTTCGGGTGGGTTTAAATTAAAGTAAGTTGTGTTGCACAGAAAAAAAAATGAATGATAAAGACGGTTGTGTGTTCGAAACTGCAAACTATAACCGACAGCTTGTATAACATAAATAAATAATTAAAAAGTGTAAGAAACTATCATAGCACAATATAAAAATAACTGTGGAATATAGTACACAACACCTGAAGCCTGGATTCTCTGGTGCCAGATTATATTCTGTTGGTTTCCTTGGGAGGGGGGGGGGGGGGGGGGTGGTTATCAATTTAAAAAAATCGTGGCTCCCCTTTTGGTGCACAGGGGCTCGTCACAAAATACGAATAGGCCGGCCTATTCGTATTTTGTGACGAGTTTGTGTTGGAGAATTTTTTTTGCCTCCCCCCCTAAAAAAACTGTATTACAATTTTCAATTTCATGAAATGCGTGTACGAAAGGCACTTAACCTACTTTAATATGTTGTGGGATGTGCTGAGCTAAATAAATTTATTACATTAACATTTTGTAACTTGCTGTACACCTCCTTTCTCTCAGTTTTTTCCCTGACCCCACATCCCACCTGATGACACCTTCAAAAAACATTTAAGCCCCCCTCTTCATAAAAATATTTTCATGACTTCCCTCATCCCCCCCCCCCCCCCATTGATAGATAATGAACGGTTCCTTAATAAAACAGTAGTAAGATGGTAAAATTCACAGGTTGTAGGCTCTAGTGCTTTATTAACAATTAGATGAATACCACGTAAAAGAAGGGTGTTGAGTATTGTGTTACGGCAGCAGCCCTGCGGTTCATACATTGCTGAAAAACTTTTTTTTTCGCCATTCGGTTTATTATGGTCTACGGTAAGTTTCCAAAATTCTATTCCCGTAAACGAAGCAAGCAGCGAAATTGTGACATTGTTACGCAGGTAAATAAAGGCACGTAGTACGACGCGTGCACTTCATAGTTGGCTTTTCTCCCCCCGTCCCGCGCAGTTTGGCTCCTCCTCTGTCTCTCTCCCGTGCAGTTAGACTTCCTGTCTGACATATGCCGACATGTGACCAGTTTTGATAAGGAATATCATCATAGGAAGCGGGGAGCATGGCTAAACCAAGTTTGGTAGATTAGAAAATTACGACAGTGTCAGCCGACACAACTACCTCTCGATATGCAGGTGTTTTATGAGTCTTAAACAACTTGCTGTTATGTTATGAGCCCTGAATAACTTGCTGCAACTAAATATTATTGTTTCCGCTGGTAATCGACGTATTTCAAAGCCCACTGGTTACACAAATTGTAATATTCACGATGGTGTCTACCTCGATTCACGAAACTGCCTACATCGCCGCTATGTTTGTTGTATCATAGTTCATCCTGTCAACCGTCGGACGGCGTCACTGTCGCCGATCTCACGTAAAAAGCCCGGAGCTTCCCCTCCTCCTAATCTTTCCTCCATGGTTTTACCTACAGATTTAAAATTACAAATAATAATAATAAAGATAATTATAAAACG
>JAHWFP010073499.1:166193-177692 GCA_023313725.1 Lithobius niger | reverse complement strand
TGCATCGAGGCAGAGGGGGGTCATTTTGAGCACCTACTATGATAAAACGCTTACGTTTAGTTTGTTTTCCGTCGTATTTATCTTTTTGAGTTGCTTGTCACAGAATGTTCTGGAGAGGAGGTCTTTTGCGGATGCGTATTGCAGTTAATTGCAGCAGAGCCGCAAATGCAATGATACTCAGTAAAACTTTGAGTAGCCATCTTCTGTTTACTTAATGATGTTTCATTTCTCGATTGTTTTCAATCACACAGTAATGTGATACGATGTGTTTTTTCTGGTATGTACAATTTGTTTCATTAAAGTACAAGACCAAAGCAGTTACTCCTCTCTTCCCCCACGTTTGATCCCCCCCCCCCATAAGAAAATTACCTCTCCCTCTGATAAGTTGTGCGACCCAATACTGTATTATGAAGTACTGAAATACCAGGTATGATATGGCACATATCCTGAGTTTGGAATGGAAACGGTGAATCATTACGAGGTATTTAAGAACTGTTTACCCCAAACCTGGGGGGGGGGGGGGGCGGTAACTAAAGACTGGTGCATTTCCGGACCCATGTTTATAGGACTTTTTCTTCTTATCTTTGATCACACAGCGGACCCTCAAAATACACCCTGTATAGGGAGCGGCGCCTTGTGGATAAAGTCCTGTATTGGATAAAGACAGCAACCCCCCCCCCCCCATATGCCGGTGGTGCAGTGCTGGTAAGCATCCTGTGTCATCCAACGTCCGTTTAAATATGAGAGATCGACATATTTCAATCTGACCAACCAATAAAATCGGAATGCTGAATATTTTTTGTTTCAGAAATATTTCAGGTTTGGGATTTCGGGTCCTGTAGGGAAGGGCCGGAGTGAGCATTTGCTTTCCTTGTTCTTCAGTTTGTATTCCTGGTTCTCCAGACGTGGTTGCTATCGCGATGAGTTCCTTCCCGCTCTTTTGTCTTGGCCTGTCTGCAAAATAGGTGTAGTTGTCACTCACACCAACTCCCATTGACTGGGGTTGAAGTTGAGTCCTAGGTAGGCCTACGGGGAAATCGGGGCCTGAGGTGGGGAGGGGGGGGGGGGGTGCCGGAAGGGGAGGGAGTTATTGTAGACTTGTGCCACTCCAGAAAGAAAACCAACCCTCAGCAACTATATTACGAAACGATGGAACCCCCTCTGTGAGGTCGTGGGGGTCCAGAAAGTGAACGAAACAGTATCAACGCCCAACGAATTCGGGAAGGAATCTTCCAAGAAGCTTCCTACTACAGTTGATTTCCAATTAATACAATGATGTGCATCCATTTCAGTATCGCATGTGCATGGACATTTTGGTTTACTAAACCCCGAAAATAAGTTAAATTTACTTCGGCTACAAGTTTGTTGCACAATTCACAGCTGGTACACCTCCTGCGAACCGTCTCAGTTTTGACTGTTACCGGATTTAAAGGCTTCTGTTTACCATTTCGATAGAAATGCCCATATTCTAAAAACAGCATCCACGGTTCCAGATTATCCGCCATCCAATAGGCGGATGTGAGTCACGTGATCTCGTTTTAGTTATGAAAATCGTCGGCACCGCTGCGAATAAAAGTTTGTTCCATTTTTTATTTACCGCTATTTTCTTTATATTGCTCGAAGATTGTACGGTGCTGCATCTAAGAGTTGAAAATGTGAAAAGGCGCCTTAAAGGAAGGGTGGATACCAGGTAGTTAATCTGGGATTCTTCAACCATAATCGAGGCCGCAATTCTGCAATAATTGTCCAGTAGATACCACAATAGAAGGAATAGACTACAAGAATAAGAATTTAGGGAGGCCTAGGTGTGATGAACCCCGATGAATACTTGCCAGCCACATGGGTGCCGGCCGATGCACCAAAATGCAGCGTCAACTGTAAGTTATGATGTAACGACCGCAAAGACGGCTCCTTAAATCAGTGTAACATTCAAAACAGGCATCGATGAACAGTAGCTAAGTCAAAAGAGTGACTGGTGAAAAAGAGGCAAAAGTCTAGGTTCAGTCTACATGCTATTTTAATTATTATAATAAGGAGCGCTGGAAGGCTCAGGCTCGCCTGACATAGGGCACGTTTACGCAACCACTCGCTTTTGCATTCTCGCAGCTAGAAATCACCTCAAATTCCAACATGGCGGCGGTTTTATGTCAAAATGCAACGAAAACAGCAAATAACGTGAGTTCAGAAGTGTTTAGGAAAATTGTTTCGTCATGA
The DNA here is from genome assembly GCA_023313725.1 of Lithobius niger. NCBI lineage: Eukaryota > Metazoa > Arthropoda > Chilopoda > Lithobiomorpha > Lithobiidae > Lithobius > Lithobius niger. The sequence goes on along the minus strand of JAHWFP010073499.1, from coordinate 175,478 downwards.
GGAATTCTTTATCTTATTGGCACGGATTATAAGACTGTAAGTATTTACTCAAACGATGTCGGATTTAGCGAATCTATTTAGCGTTGCTACCATGACAATGTCACCTTTGCCATCGCGATTGAGTTCTAGCTGCGAGAATGCAAAGGCGAGACGCTGCATAACGCGCCCTTACACAGAGACACTTTACTTTTACTCAGGGCCTAACTTTTAATGTCAGGGTATCTAGGAGCACTTAGGGTTAGACAGAATTGCAACGGTATTCGGGTGGCGGTTTGGTTTCAGTAATTAATCTGTCATTTACGGCGTTGCTGTGATTCACAAACAACATGGTTGGTCAGGTTTGATGTTACATTTGGGGACTTAGGGAAAAATAGGGAAATAATTCTAGTTAAGCTGGCCGAAATTACCTTGTGCACTGGGATGGTTGGAGGACAGTGGCGGAGTGAATTCTAATTCGGTTCACCCCTTATTGTGGATAGCACCGGGCGGAAGGCCAAACGAGCTCGAGCCATTACAATTGTTGACGTACAAACTACAGGCAACTTTTATGTTACATATTGTTACAATAATTGGTCACACAACAAAAAAAAAAGGGTTTAACGAGCGTTAACCACTCCTGGTCACCTGCCCGAAGCCCTAAGGCCCTATGGCCGCAACAGCCAGATTCCCAGGTGGTCACCGACCCAAGTATCAATCCAGCCCAATGCTGCTTAACTTCGGGGATCTGACGAGACCGAGAACAATGGAAATTACTTTCGAAGTTACAATGGGTAGTTAAAAAACGACGTCATCTTAATCTTGGACTTGAATTCGCAAGTGACGTCAACAGTGGGACTTCGTTGGGGTGACATGATTTCAACATTTGTTGTCCGAAATAAATCTCACAACAATTGGTACAAGTGTCCGCTTTCTATCTTACCGGTGACCCAATGTAGGTTGAAGTTGAATTACATCTAGGCAAAGACATCAGGAAATAATTCTAATCAAATCTAGTAGACATTCACGAGTCATCGCATCGGTAGGACGGGATCAAAATAGTAATGACTACCGTTTCCAAGGAAACCTAACCATGCTACCACGATTAACTAACGTCAGTCAGCAATAGTTAAACTGTTTTTTAACATTGTATATCTGTTTATGAAAATCAAATCGTTTAGAAAAAATATGAAGAAATCTGTAAGTTGTAATTGTAACTATAGCTTTTTACCTGTCAAAAACGTCGGCTGACAGTGAACGACGTGAAAGGCAGACGGGCGATCGATTTTTGCGTTTTCTATTTTCCGTTTTCGCGTCACAACGTTCAAATCGCCATTCGTCTTTTCCCTTCCCCCTTTTCGTTTTTGAGTGATGGGGCAAGTTCTCAGTTCCGTTAAAGGGTTCAAAGGGTTTTATTTTTTTTTAGCGAGCGTTAACCACTCCTGGTCAGTTCCTTTATTCGCCGAAGTAACAATATGGAATCGAACAACAATGATTCAGGGGGGATTTATGCAACGACTCACCTTTGCATTCTCGCAGCTGGAAGCTAGAAATCCCCTGAAATTCCAACATGGCGGCGGATTTAGCTCTGTCGGCTCGAAACGAAAACATTCAATAATGTGAGTTTAGGACCGGCCTGGAAATTGTTTCGTCAGGAAGAATTCTTCATCTTATTGTCACGGATTGTAAGACTGGAAGTATTCACTCAAACGATGTCTGATTTAGCTAATCTAGGTAACTTTGTTACCATGGCAACGAAAGCTTTGCCGTCGCGAATTATTTCTAGCTGCGAGAAGGCAAAGGCGAGTCGTTGCATAAACGTGCCCTCAATGTGTAAAAACTGAAGAAACCACGTAAGTCACAACCATGTGCTCGCTGTGTAAGTAGGCTATGTCAAATGACGTTGTTCGGTAACTGCAAAGATTAAAGACAGTATCTTCCAACCAAACTCCCACCAAAATCGTGCTTCTTTGGATAACAGTGTGGATACCTTCTTTGGATACCTGTTGATTTTGTGGCTTCGCCACTCGATAGACTTCGGCTGGTAGGCCCTATTTCGTATTGTTACCAAACACCAGCTCAAAGTTGAAGTTTATTACACGTTTTTGAAGGAGAAAGAAGTCTAGTAAGGGGAAGAGGAAACCCGGGGATGCGAACCGCGAAACCTTCGATCACTGCAGAGGCGCCGAGGCAATGTCCAGTATAGGGCAGTGACACAACGTAGTATTATTGTGTATAACTCTATGGTGGAGCCAGTAACTGGGTTAGCTGCAAGGAGCACTGGAGGGTGAAAGAAAGTTTGTCTTACTGAAGCCAATGCTATTAGACTGGATTTCTTAAGCCTATAACGCGCGATTTTTGTTGTTGGAGAAAACAACGTTCTTTTAAGCTTAAGAAATCCGCTCTCAAGCACTGTCTTGACTAGAAGTGCTGTTGTTTTCCGTTACATTTTAATCTAGTGCACCTTGTAGCTATGCCCTCCAAATGGTGTCTCGTAGGCAGTATGACGTGACATGACGCCGCTCTATTGGTCCGGTTCGATTCCACGGTCGACTGCCCAGTCAATGACCAGATCATCTTCTTTAGGTACAGTCAACTTTGCCAGCCTCCAAGTCCACCCAAAAAAGATAATTTATTTTGCAGGTTTGGAAGTGGGTGCCCAATGGTGTGTTTCCTGAGTAGGGCACACACTGGTGCCCATTATCCACACAAGTGATTGATGCCCCCCCCCCCCCCCACCCCTGCAGTGGATCTTTATCTGTGCAACCCCTAAACTAGTACAAGTAGTTCCGGCCAACTCTAACTAAATTTACCCAAAAGTCTGTGTCAGGGTAGATTAGTAGGTAGTGACGCTTTTCTGAAAACGTGGGGTAAAGAAAGACCTGCTTCCACCAACGGCACCAGACGGCAGCACTTATCTGGTTCACGTTAGGAGCCGAAACTTGAAATAAAAAATGGCGGCGTCGTTGCCATGGTAACCTTTGTAACAGCGAAAATACCTGCAGAAACGGACGAAATACTCGTGCCTGGGCATCATCCGAAGTAGAACTTATTATGTATTCGATTCAAACTCCTTATGCAGCGACTCAGTGGGGTTTCTTTATAATAACATCACGCTAAAACTACTGAATCGAATTTGATGAAATTTTATATGCTGACCATACAACTCGGAGAGGGACTTTTTTTTCCAGATTGTAAATCTTAGGAACTGTGTAGGTAGGGACCGGGAAACAAAATCTCCTCCTCCCCCCTCCCCTTCCCGGTCTAAGGAGATACGAAGGGGGGTTACGGAAAGGGTAGGAGAATGAAGAAAAATTACCCGTCTTAAGGAAAGTCCTGGTATATGCCAGGTGAACAGTGTGTAACAAAAACCCAGGTTAAACGACACCACGGGCAAAATAAAACTACGAATCTAAATGAAGATAAATTTAGCCGTCTTAATGAAAGTGAGGGGAAACAACACCAGGTAAATAGTAGGAAACAACACCAAGTAAGCACTGGGAAATCCTTGGCTTGGGCAAAACAAAGCTCCGGGAGAAATAAAACGAAATTAACCCACGGTGACGCGTGTGGGTTTTTTAGATCAAGGTTTGTTGCAGACGGACCACAAACGCGTGGAAATCGCTGCAGACACGACGTCACTATCGCACCTGAATCGACGGTACCTTTCCCACAGCGCGATTTGGCTCAGTCAGGGAGACCTACCGATAAACGCAGAAACGCGCCATTGCGTGACGGTGAAAGCACCAGTTTATCCCATACATTTTACCTTATCTGCCACTGATTACGACGATTTTTACGCCACAAACGCCAAAAATTGCGTCTGCGATTGTGGCGCGTTTTGTGATTCGTCTTCAACCGGCCTTACTGTGTATAACGATACACTTAAAGCATACGTGACGTCACCACAGTGCATTAAATGAAACGTAAGTTCATAAAGGTGGCTTACTGCACTGCGTTATTCTAGTGTGTGATTTTCGCTGATGGCTTATTTCCAATTTTCCTTTAGTTTTGATTACAATTTAACGATTTAAATATTCAAAGTTAATCTTCTGTCAATTTTCTGTTGTCACTGAACGGTTTTTTTTTTTGCTTTTTTTTTTTGGGGGGGGGGGGTGCTGTCGTCGAACATTTGTCTCTGTCGTAATTTTATTACTGGCATCATATCATCGGTTTGTTGTCCTGTCGGAAATTTGGAACTTTTTAAAAAATTAATTTCTTTGAGCCTTAAGTCAGCCAAAGCAACTTAATGCTTGTATGGCTGAACCGGCCCAATTTTGAACATTACCAGACTTTTAGTCCAGGAAGGAAATATCTGGTAAAGGGAGGAGCCAACCCGGGGGTTTGAACTGGGATCTCTCCGATCATCGTAGGAGCCGAAAGATTGGCCAGAATTGACCTGAACAGCTCCCTTAGCCGCTGAAGGAGCATGGTAGCCTCTCACGCTACCCTGGCCGGCAGTCCTGGTGGGGACTTTAGCAAAGCCCCCTTTCCAGGGGTTCGACCAGATCCACAAACCTTTAGCAACCAGGCTGAGCTATCTCACCGCGGCTCAGACTACGGCCGCATTTCTTACCCCCAGTTGCCCTTCTTTTAGTCTTCTGTACAGCCGTACCGGCTGAGAAGACTATTGCAACGACTTTGTCCGTCCATCGTTTTTTTCAACTTCGCATCGGTACCAGATACAGACGACTACTGTTTACAACGTTAGATTCAGTGTGAGAAGTTAGTTAAATAACATAGCAAATTAAAACATCGCTACTTCCTTATAGCTAATAGACTTCTTCGACGTCACTAAATTAATTAATAACACTTGATCGTCGATTTGAAATCCTAAGATAACACGCAATAAAAAGAAACGGATTTTAGCTTCGTTTCAAAATAGTCTCGTCGCATTGTTGCATGAATGAATAGGCTTACCGTAGAATCAAATTCTCCATTAGGCCTATCTGCTACTTACGAAACGAAAATTGCATTAAAAAAATTAGGCTTAAAATCATGTTACCGCGGCAACGTCAAGTTGCTATACGAGTCGCTGTTGGCTTCAGCAACAGCGTCTCTCTCGTCACTTCTCCACTGATCTATATATAGGATACGTTGCGCATTACGTTGTTAACACTGTAACTGTCTACCCGAAGGCGCACCGTGTTGCAAAAATGAATATGCTTACTGCAAAGCAGCGTCATGTGACGTCATATTGGCTACAAGAGAGATAGCTGCAAGGGGCACTAGATTAAAATGGAGGGTTAAACAACGGCACTTAGTCAAGACAGTGCTTTGGGAGCGGATTTCATAGGCTTAAAAAAATGTTGTTTCTGCAATCACTTATGTTGCTAGGTTGTAATTGGAAAATAAAGATTCCACTTGCTTAAAAATGTCAGCAAATGCCAACAAATCGACAAAAATCACGCATTATAGGCCTACGAAATCCACTCTTAACAGCATTGTCTTCAGTAAGACACCCTTCTTTTCCCCCTCCAGTGACCCTTGCAACTATCCCAGTTACTGGCTCCAGCATAGAATTATATACAATAATACAACGTTGTGTCACTGCCCTATACAATCTAACTCTCCGTTAGCTGCTACTTACGAAATTAAAACTGCTGGTTAAAATTAGGCCTAAAAGCTGACAATTAAGTCTAAAATGTAAAATAGGCCTAAAAGCTAGCACATTTTTAACCAGCAATTGTGATGGTTAAAAATCACAATTTAGATTAGTATAATAGAGACAGCTATTGTAGTGCATGACAGAGGTGTGCGCCTCAACATTGGAAGTGGAGGAACTGTACAGAAGACCGGTGCGACTAGGCAGTCGCTGTAGCCGTGCTTGTTTCGTTCTAGGATGGAATGCGCTTGCCAATGTCAGCTCGCTCGTTCGTTATCACACCGTTGCTGTAAAATATTTTATTCCACTTCCAAGAAATACGATGGCAAGTCCACGAACTTTTGTGTTAGTATTTACGGAAGTAGAAAGCATGGTTCTCAGCCCGGAAACAAAGAGATGTCAAGCGAATGTGCGCCCTAATCAGCAAGTATAACTAGGATGCAAGAGGTGTGCTTCCATGACGGATAGCAAGCCACCAGAATTCCTATATAGACACTCCATGCGACAACAGCATTTCGCCGTAACCATTGAACCCGTACGGCACGGCAAATTTTAAACCGATCGTAAGCTAAAGAACTTGAGTAAACTCAACTAGGCCTAATTAATTTATAGCAAGTTTCTAGGAAACAGCATTTGGACCTATTGCAGGCGTATCGAACAGAACATTATTTCAAATTTATATTTAGTGTTTATTTTAATGACTTTGCCATATTTGTTAATGCTCCTTATAAATCTGGGTGCAATACTCACTCAGCTAAGTTTGGGGGCTGCGCCTTTTGGTTTGACGTATTGCTGGCCTTTTTCTTATTTTAGTTTTTTTTTTTTTTCAAGCGGGTCTAACTAAATAAGGTATCATACCGTTTGCTCCAGCATTTAGTTTATATTTGGTTATTTGTAGCCTCTTTCCACATTCCACATTAAAGATATGGGCCATCGCCGCCGACTAAAACTAAAACGGCGCTTTAGCTAGTGCTGTTTGGGCTGCCGCCGTCAATAATTCTTACATTGTTTACAACTGCTGCGCAAAGTGTCTTCCCAAGATTAAAAATATCACTAATAAGGTATTGAACTGCAAGCATTTAATCAATCATGAATAACGATATAGTTTTTAACAGTACTCAACAGATTCAAAGGTTTACAATGCTGCCGCTAGTATAAAACATGAAAACGCCACCAATGAAAATTTTGAGGTGCACACCTCTATGACGCACTGCAACTGCGATCTCTGTTATAATCTGAAAGTAGTAACCACACAATCCTAGGTCAATGGGTCTTAGCTTTTACGTCTAGGTTTAGCTTTTAGGCCTAATTTTTAGCTGCTGTTTTAATTTCGAATTTTTGTGAATTGCATTAGAGAGTATTTTTTTTTCTTACCTATCTTCCAAGGGTGGTCAGAGAAGACTTGGAGTATTTAATTCAAATTTTGCGCGCATGATTTGGTGAACAATGTGTCCCATCCGTTTACCTCAGTCCTGCTGGAGGGGGAAAAAAATAACAGGTGGTTCGAAACACTCTTTACGGTAAATGTCTACTTGTTCGTGTCGTTCTACTTATACGTGTCGACCCTCGAATGACGAATTAAGTGTTAATCCTAATCCCGTGTTGGGTTCGATGAATAAAAAAGTTTTTAAAAAATCAAAAAAAAAATTAAAGCCTTTTAATTCACGTATTACTTTTGCATGGTGGAATGGGATTACGCAGGATAATCATGAAAAATGAAGTGTGAGAATGTTTTTTTTTTTTTCAGTAGGCCTACCAGTATTCGTCGGTAGATGGTGTTAGCGTTCTAGGAAGAAAGGCCTTCGAGTGTACCGCAAAAACGCTCTCCTTTGATCTTGGCCGGTGACGTTCTTAATAAAATTTAGCTCATTTCCATACGACGGAGCCAAAATAATAAAAATAAAATGCTTAGGCAACGCAAGTGTGTAATGAAACTGGCGAGACGGCGGTTTTATAACTACTTGCTTGTCACACGATTAATATATGGCTGCGTGGACATTCTTTTGGGAAAGAGAATTTTATTTATTTATTTTTTGCAACACGACTACAACATTGCTGACATTGCACCACTGATCTCGAAGCTAAATCTAGAGATGTACAGTTGTAAATACGCAAACTAGTCTATATACCATGGCAAGAAATTCTAACGTCACTGCGTCTATAACCGTCACGCGATTGCAGGGGAGTTGGGACGCGGAGGGAAAGGATAACAATACGAAATAATTCGAACGCCGTTTTTCAGACAGAAAATTGTTGATGGTCGTAGCCGAGATGATGAAAACGAGTGCATGATAAATAGGTTTTTACATTTGCTATGAAGAGCAGTTTAATTCATACGGAATAAATCTCAAGTTATTGTTAAAGTAGCAAACATACCGTTGGACTACCGGCCATGAGAGAGCATAACACCTGCTAATTTTTTTAGTCTTACGCTTCGTAAGAAGTATACTAGTAAAATTTTTTTTTATTAAAATTTGACGATCCTTAAGTCAGCCGAAGCAATTAATGCTTGTATGGCTGAACCGGCTCAATTTTGAACATTACCAGACTTTTTACAGAAGAAGAAATATCTGGTAAAGGGAGGTGCCAGCCGGGGGATTCGATCCGGGAAACCTCCGATCATCGTCGGGGCCGAAAGATTTTCCAGAATTAGCCAGAATACATCGCATAGCCGCTGAAGGAGCATGGTGGTCTCTTACGCTACCCTGGCCGGCAGCCCTAGCAGGGACTTTGCCAAGGTCCTCTTTCCAAAGGTTCGACCAGATCCGCAAACCTCCAGCAACCAGGCTGAGCTCTCTAAATAGTTTTAAATAACAATGCAAACCTGTTTACGTTGCCTTTTGGACTTGTATGTCAGAGTGCCTGAGCGGGAAATGAACCTACGACCTTCGGTTTCATACGTCATGGGTTCAATTTCCCGTTCATGCAGTCTGATTCTAAAGTCCAAAGGCAACGTAAGGTTTGCATCCGTATTTATTTACACTTCTAGAATCCATTTGGCTTTCCGTCCTGTTTAACAGCGAATGAGTTTGTCCACTTTTTCAGTCGTAATATTTGTTAATATAGTCTTTACTTGTAAAATTATTCAGAATTCTAAAGGATTCGTAATCCATTTTGCGCAACTATAAGGATAAACAATTCCGTGAACACTTAAATTCAGTATCGTCGCTCTACTCCGACAGTGTTTACCGTCATACTTGACCCCACCGGACTTGCTGTACCTTGCTCGGCTGACCCACCTTTATTTTGTTTCCGTCGCCGTCTGGCCTGACTAACCATGTTATTCTGACTCGTCGTAATGTGTACACTCTCCTAATCAGTCGCACCTTTGTCGTTTTATAAACTAAATTAGAAAAAAAAAATTTCTTGCTGTAAAACGCGAAACTAAGTAGTAATTTGCTTTAGCTTAATGAGGGTATTCTGCGACTATTAGTTCGAAAATTATTTCTTGGCGAGAGGAAGGGGGAGGAGGAGAAGCGAAGCTATTAACATTACTTTTTGTCGCCTGGGCCCCCCCCCCCCCCACCCAGAAGTTAGGTCTAGGAAGAAAAAAAAATTTCAATGGTTGTAACGATTTTTTTCTGAGAACATTCTGCAATCAGCTAGCCATTCGTTTGACTAATTTAGGGCGTATTTACGCAACGACAATTTTTTCGCTCCCTAGCTTTTACTTGGTTTATACTAAATCTACTGGCTGCTTCTCG
>JAHWFP010073499.1:150680-165793 GCA_023313725.1 Lithobius niger | reverse complement strand
TTTGCGGTGTTGGGCGTCAAATCGCAGGGCGGCAACTCGAATTGTCGTTTGAAAACAATGGTGTCGATGCAGGTGAGTCGAGGTGGTGGGGGGAAGAGGGGGGGGGGGGAGGAAGTATGGGCAGGTCGTCACCGCCAATTAGGGCCCGCTCGTGCACGCGTCTGACCCCGCCCCCTACCGGGCCGAATTAGTGGTTGCAGATCTGAGGTGAGCCCGACGTGACCCAACACTGTACACGACAAACAATTCGATTGGGTGGGGAAAGTTCGGAACGGCCAGGAAGGTACAAACCACACCTGTGGTGCATAAATCGACACGCAAGACGCCACGAGGACGTATAAATAAATTACCGAAAGGACAAACGTTCCTTCCTTCGTCGATAGGCGGGTCACGTGACTTCAATCGGGCGTCAATATAGTGTATAATTACGCGATGGTGGGCAAATGCTATTGAGGGCACGTAAAGAGTTTTGTGTCTTTGTTTGTTATACGTATGACGACATTTTGATGACTGAGTTTGCGGTTTTATGTTGTAATGTCACCTTTAGAAGATATGTCCGGGAAGCGTGACTCCACCCGGGTTAATGCGTGGTGTATTGTAATGCGTTGGTGATTACAGCCAGGGCTTTTCGCTGTCGAATGTTACTGTAAAAGCGACCCAGTGAACTTTTAAAAACAAGCGAAGCGGTCAAAACCAATGGCGTAAACTACTTTTCTTCTGGGGTTAACAAAGTTAACGGGTCCCGGGGGTTTAAAGGGCCCCCACCTACTTGAAAAAAATTTCACAGTGCTAAAACAACACTTACGTTTTATACGCTAAAATTTTATACGCCAAATTTTATACGCTAAAACAAAACTTAACGAAGAAGCAAATAATCACGAGAAAAAACACAAACACACCACAAATCAGAAACACTGTTCCTTGAATTTTTGGTGAAAAATTGATTATGGAAGCGTAAAGATGTTAGAAACACTTCCACAAACTTCGTCTACCTTCTTCAGAAGGTAAGTGTGAAAACCATAAAGATTACATAAAAGTTAGTCAGAATTGGAAAAAAAAAAAAAGAAATTACAAGGTAAAAGGGTAAACGAAGCAAGCAGTCTGCATTAAAGACTGGCCTTGTGAGGATACACAATAGAAAACTTGCATTATTTCTATTTAAACTTGCATTTTATTTAAACTTGCATTTATTTAAACTTGCATTATTTTCTACTTGCGTTATTTCTAGTCTGGAGGCCAAGAAGCAAAGTTGCTTTCCCTCCTTGTATGTATGTTTGTGATCTCTAGGTCACCACTGAGAAAGATTGAACAGCTACTTAGCTCGGCTGGAGCCTGTAGCCAGTACCCGCCCCGGTAGTGCAGTGGTTAGAGCGCCCAGCTTGTAAATGGGCAGTCCTGGGTTCGAGTCCCAGTCGGGGCAGTTGTATTTTCTTTCTTTCTCAGACTGTGTATTGTGTATCCTCACAAGGTCAGTCTTTAATGCACACTGCTTGCTTCGTTTAGTCAGAATTGTTCCGTCAGAATTTGAAACTGCCGCTTCAATGACTCACTCACTGATCCCTAAATCATTGTTGCCTAAATCTTCACTAGCCAGCTGGGATTAACAAAGTTCGTGTCAATTCATGAAAAGATAAGAAAGAATGTCTACAGACGAAACTTTCTTCCCACCGGCTTCTGGGTTCTCATTGTTGACTGTTTCGTGCCGACTTGGCATAACCAAAATCTGCACAATCTTGAAATTTCATTAAACAGGACGGAAAGCCGAGAAGAGTTAAGTAAATACGAATGCAAACCTATTTACGTTGCGTTTTGGACTTAAATTTTTTTTATTTTTTATTTTATTTTGACGAGCCTTGTGTCAGCCGAAGCAATTAATGCTTGTATGGCTGAACCGGCTCAATTTTGAACATTACCAGATTTTTTTTTAGAGAAGAAGAAATCTGGTAAAGGGAGGTGCCATCCCGTGGATTCGATCCGGGAAACCTCCGATCATCGTCGGGGCCGAAAGATTGTCCAGAATTAGCCAGAATACATCCCATAGCCACTGAAGGAGCATGGTAGCCTCTCACGCTACCCTGGTCGGCAGTCCTGGCGGGAATTTTGCCAAGGTCCCCTTTCCATGGGTTCGACCAGATCCGCAAACCTCCAGCAACCAGGCTGAGTTCTCTCACCGCTACCTGAGACTGCCTGAGTGGGGACTTTAACCCATGACCCTCTGAAACCAAAGGCCGAAGTTCTACCGCTCAGCCTTACTGACACGGCCAAAGGGAAACGTCCACAGGCAGCGTTATGCTGATACTGAACCAATAAACTGAACTAATAAACATCTTATGACGAACTCTTGTTTCACTGTTATTTGTATCTATCACTGAGCCATCCAACATCCAATCCACCTCATCAGCAAATTCCGTCCAGATCCCTGCTAATTTGGTGCATTGGTGGGGGAAAAAACTGTATTTAAATGGAAAAAGATGAAGATTTATGCCAGAAACGTTAAAAATGCACGGAAAAACTTATTTTCATCTTACTTAGTATGGTCTTCTCCCCGTTTCAAGTATTAGGTGTATCAAAATAGTGCATTTCTGTTAAACATGAAAATACGACGCAAAAACGGGTTTGTTCTTTGAAAGAAATATACTCGACCTAACGCCATAGTTACGGATTTGATCTAAACCCCCTCCCTCCTCCCCCCCCCCCCATGTAAAAACCGAAATTTCTATGCTTAATTTCTCTGCTGTCTTTTAATATTTTCCACTTAAATATAGTAAATAAGCTTTGTTGGACTTGGTGAACATAATTATGTCCGAACGTTTATTAATTTACGATTTGACACATAGGAGATCTGGACTTGAGTTGGAATGGTGGTGTTCATTTTTGGCTTGTTGTGCTTCTTGTTATAATAGCCTAAGTCACGACACGTTTCCACTATGCTCTCTACAGATCAAACTATTTGTTCTATAAAGCTGGTTCTTAGTTCATTTTACAGTTATCGATGTACCCTTTCATAAGGCCTTTACTAATTGGTCAAATGGTTCAAGGGTTAGGGAGGTCTAAACGACCAGATTGATTGTTTTACATTGTTTTACACATTGTTATTATTCAACACTGCCAATCATCCAGCAAACGCCAGCTGCAAGACGTAGACTGAAAACTAAAGGGTTTACGCTTTAAGGTTTTGTTTCTATTGGTTTGTACAAACCGTAATTGATAAAGATACAAAAAATTAAAACAAGCTAATCTAAACTGTAAAGTACGCCAAAGTAGAACCAATTAGTAAACAAATACGAACTCGTTTCATGCTTAAGTAAGGTTTAACTGATCCGAATTCAAAACAGCAAAGGAACACTAATAAACTTTCCTGTAAGGTTTCAGATACTTCAGTGTTGCTGTACTGTTTAGTCCACGTGAAACCTTACTGCTCTATCCAACCATTATGCAAGTAAATACAATTAAAGCCAGAGCCCAAAGTTCAAAGCTTTTCATGCCGAGAGAAAGAAAGAATAATATAAGGCTGCACACTCGACTTTTGTGGCGAACTTTCTCAAGTGTTCTTCAGTCTCGTCGGTATACTTTCCGTTCATCAACCAGCTGACGATACATATACTATTTTCAAGATTTTCAAGCACTTTTCCTGGCATGGAATTTCATTATTACTTTCCAGGACATTTCTAGGCTTTCGAGGATTCTCATGGACCTTGAATTACCTATAATAGAGCTGTACTAAGCCCACAAAGTCGATTAGTTTTTAAACATTTTCCAGCGATGTCGTTTGCCAATTGAACGCACCAATCATTAGCTGATGTATCAGTTACAAACATTTGCGTACAGCAGTAAGGTTTCACGTGGACTAAACATTACAGCAACACTACAGTGTCTGAAACCTTACAAGAAAGTTTCTTTGTGTTCCTTTGCTGTTTTCACTTCGGATCAGTTAACCTTACCATTAACCATCAAACGAATGAAAGCTTCGTTTTTGTTTATTAATCTCTTTTTCTTAATACTCACAAAGACCTCATTCGCCTCACTTCCTTGTTATAAATCCGTTTTATAATATGGCGGCTGCAAGATATTTCCATTAAGGCTAGGATTATTTTGTCTATCCCACGCCGAATTCGCCTTCGTGTGTTTAGTCTTTGGAATTAAATTCGGTCGCTTCGTGGCTGGTCTATCAGACTGAGAACGTCGATAGCAAGGCCGACAGACATAAAAGCTCCATGGCTAGCTTCTGCTGAGCTTTCATCCCAGTTATGCTTAGTTTTATGCCTGTGTTCCGACGACATCCCATTGATCGCATTAAGAGATTCCCATGACGCCTATCGACCAAGGAGGCAAATAACTAAAATTATATAGATGCCGAATTTCCTTGATTAAGCGCCCATGCCCTCCACAGAAACAGATGTTTCAGTTATTTGCCTTGACTTTTAACTCGTGACTAAGTTCGCAATACGTTAGGCCGGAGGAAATGCAAATTTCCGATGACCCCCCGACCCCCTCCCTCCCAGACCTTAAAAATATCATGACCCCTTCCTACACACAAGGGTCCAAGGTTGTAACCCCCCATCCAAAACAAAATGCGTTTTTCGTAACCTATATATTGAGACTGTCTGTAGATGATTTTTCTGTAGCCAAATAATGCTGTGAGTCAAATTAAGTGAGTAGCTCTCCACACCGACAGTAATCAATAGTTGTAAGGAAACGTGTCTCGTTTTTAACGAAAATACACGTTGGGTTAAAAATATTCTATAAAATCTTCCTGGCTTGTTCCCATCTCTTCATGTCGAGATTCATACAATAAGTATGATGAACACACTGTTTGCTTGTATGCTCACAATGCGTATAACAACATAGCCAGCACCTGAAAGACAGAAGAAGCCAAGAAATCAGGTGCCAAGGCTCTTCTACAAAATCCTCTGTAAAAACTATACTTGCAGTATTCGTATTAATAGCTTCAAACTGTTGTAAACGCTCACACGAAGCCGAGGTGTTTTTAGAAATTTTGACTGCTGAAAGTGCCATTTTTGAGGCCCAATTTTATGACCCCCCCCCCCCCCAGAGGGGCCAAAAAAAAAAAAACCCCCCCTATTTCCCACGCCCCCCCCCCCCCCCTCACCGATAATGACAGGTTCCTAACTGTGTCGTGGCAGCAAGCAACAAAGAAGTTATTTTCTCGAAATGGAAACTATAATCTTTGTTTAGGTATTGACGTTTTTTGTAGGTAACAAGCCTATTTGTCTTTCTATTTTGTAGGTATACATTACAGTTTCCGAGAACACTATAAATCCACATTTGACAGATTGGCTCCCGGAAATATTGAAGGGCGGGTCTGCACTACACGAAAATACACCATAATAAATTGCTGTTTTTTTAAATTAATTTCTTAGGACGTTACGTCGTCTGAAGCAAACTGATGCCCACATAAATGAATTGAACCTTAAAAAGGTTTTAGGAGAAAGAAGGTCTACTTAGAGGGAGGGGAAAATTCGGAGAATCGAATAGGGAAACCTCCAAACATGACAGGGAGCTAAAATAATGTCCAGAATAGGCCAGAACAGATATCATAGCTGCTGAAGGAATCTAGTACCTGGTCGGCACCGACTGGAAGGATATTTACCAGGGTCTCCTATCCACTCACTTACCAGATCAGTGCTTGAGGAAACTAACCGATCTCTGCCAGAGGACGCATCGAAGTCGAAATATGCTGGGGGGGGGGGGGGATAGGGTAATGGAGTGTGGTGGTTGTGAGTTGAGATTTCCGACTGCAATCCCATTTCCCTCGACTAATGTCCGTTTTTCCGACCCAGACTTTTGGCTGGAGCTGGGGGCACCCCTCCTCCCCCACTCCCTATCTCATTTTCAGCCTCTATTTCTGCCAAGATCACCACATTTCAGTAGGCCTCTGATACGAGTAGTTCTTACGTGGCTAATTTTTTATCAATGACCGCACGCGCAGCGAGTGATGAGAAAAATTATCGATGACTTACAACTACGCACGAGTTGTGTTACTTCCCCCCCCCACCCCACTTTATTCAACCAGTACTTGCCTTCTTGCCTTTATTAATTTACTGGAGACTTGTCGTTTCCCATTAATATCATCGCTTGCAAAACATTCCCATTAACAACGTGACGGCCATTCGGCAGTCAAACATCCAACCAACACGGAAGCTGAAAAGACCACCATGGTGGAATGCAAAATTGTGCGTGCCTGCTTCAAATTGACGACGAACGGCAGAGCGATATTACTTAGCGTCACTCAAAAACTGAACCGGTTTTTACATTCGACTTCACTTCGGGGGAAAAAAAAACATGTAATCGAACCTAAACCCACGTAACTTTCCCGTTTTATTTTATCACTCGTTAATAAGTGTTTAATTCGTAATTTTTAGCTCGCTGACATATCCTATTGTGGTTTTCAGTGTTGCTAACTAGTTTTGACAGACCCGGGAAGACGGCGAGGCGCAGCGAGACCATCACGGTGCAATCTCCCGCAAGCACGGCGTTTAAAGCCAATGTGTGTGGCTCGCAGCGCCACCTCAGTGTTGGTTGGTTGTTAGTTACTTCGCTGTTTTACAAACGGCTTGCGCTTCTTCGTGGGTCACGCACTGCTCGTGATTTACGCATGAGCGCGCGCTTCACGGGGAGGACGGGCGGGCGGATCGGGAGGAGGGGGGAGGTGTCCGTCGTTAGCCTTTGTTCACACAATCGCCGTAATTAGCGCATCGCAGCCACTATGTTGATGGGCATTGTTTTTGCCGACCACCCAGTCGGTACAAGTGGCGCCATTACTCCGAAATGTGACATAGCACGAAAGGTGGTTGCTTCTGAACGTTCTGCGTAACCGACAATGAAATTATGACGAAAGTTTGGGATGAGTCGGCGTGAAGAAACAATGGAATGCGATTAATTAACGAATGGAAGCTCCCATACGCTTAACGAATTTATTTTAGTAGTGGGAGAAGTAATGAGTAGTGGAAAGACTAAAGAAGAACAGTTTCTCTTTACTATTTAAAATTTAAAAGGGTTTTTTTCCTTTTCAATAGTAAACCACGACGCCAAGCAAAATAGTTACTTTTGCAGGAAGGAACTGTTCTAAGTAAAGTCCTGAAGAGCCTTCAAGCACAGTTGCTAACTGTCCAAACACCCAGTAGCTTAAGCCTAGGCCTATACTAAAATCTATGCTGAAAAAGATCACATAAACAGTTGGTACATGAGGTACTGTCCAAGCGTGGGCCTGAGCAGCTAAAGGAGGTAACTGTCAAAACACGGAGCTGAGCTGGTGTAGCAGGCAAAGTAACTATCCAAGCATGGGGTTGAGACTAAAAACCTTACAAATAATAAGCAGCTGCTACAGTCGGTAAGAGTCAGCCAGTGCACGAGGCTGAGCTGCTACGGAGGGTAAGTATAGTTTGTTCCCCATTATGTTTTCAGAAAACTGACTGTATGACGCCACGTTTTCTTCCACTACGAGTGCAAAAATCCGTAAACATCCCATTCGTAAACTCTAACAGTAACTATGTAGAGTCTAGAAGTGTGATATCCACACATTTTTGCATTCTTAGTACAAGAAAACTAGTCATCATCCAGTCAGTTTTCTGAAAACATAATGTGGAACAAACTATAGTATACCAAACTGAAATTGAGGAGTTCCCTGTAAAAAGGGCACTAATGAAAAATACATGTTTTGGGAAAAGGGCAAAAAACTGAGAACTAGTGTTTTATGCGTACTCTTTGAAAGTTAGCATTTTCTGATGGGATATATATTCATGTTCCCTTTTAAAACGTATTTTTGTAGCAGATATGTTCAGGAAAATAGGAAATTAGTGGAAAAATCGTCAGTGGCACTGGCGGCGGCCATGTTGAAAAGCAGCGCCATCTCGCGGCGACATCCAGCGTTAAATAAAAAAAATACTTGTAAAGCGTTTCTGTTGGTCGACTTCCTACCGTTTGTGCCCTTATTCCATAGACTGAGAGATACTCTATCAGATTTTTTAGGTGGTGAAAAAGAGCACAAGTGACTTTATGCTTTTTTTTCCAGGGAACTCCTCAATTTAAGCTTAACGTGTGCTTTCGAAGGTTTCTTCTCAACGGTTTCTGTATGATTTGGTGTTCTAAATCCGAATCTGCCAGGTGTCACCCTGCACCCTTGGGAACTGGAAATAAATGAGGTCAACAGAAGATAGGTCAAAAGTTCAAGTAATTAATAATTCGGAAATTGAGCAAACTGTAATGATGAGTAGCCACCCATTTTATTCTGACCTGCTGCGTCATTATATAAGCTAACATTATAGTTTGAAATAGCAATAACAGACTAAATTTCAAATTTAACACTATATATGTGTATATAAACAATAATAAACTGAATTCCTTATTTTCCATCCACACGTCGCCCTCCAGTGCCACATCTCTTCCAGCGGACTGTTACATTACATCGTTTGACTCCAGAGCCAGCCAAATATGCTAGTAGCCACATGCTAAGAAGCAACCCGGCAACACAAGCTTCCACCACCACAAAAGGAATTTTGACTAAAAGTGATGGGTGACAGGGCGACCGAATAGCCTGGGACGTGCTACACACCTACCACAGTCAGCGGGAAACTGTTCAAACAATCGATGACACGACTTGGCGTTCAGCTAGAGTTTAAAGAGTCTTCAGCCAGACCTCAACTAAAGCGATCTTCAAGTCCGAAGGTCCTATTTCGTAAACAGTCTGTACCCCCACGCAACTCTGCAGCTATAGAAAACATTTAGTGGTGGCCTGCCCACATAGTCTCCTGTGCCCGTTCTGGGCAGTCCAGATGGCAATCTCAAGCCCAAAGGAGAACACCAACTGAGTGAAGCCTTAGTGATCTTCAATCCTGAGAGCGAGGACACACTGCTCGTGCTAAGTGAAATCATCGCCTTGATGCAGGTCGGTATGGGGAATCATTCTAGCCTCGGTCTTGCTCGATAAACCAAAGAGACACTCGCCATAGCACATTACCTGTGATTAATACAATGTCACAACAACCCGTAGCCCCTAACCGTTGCCTGGTTGTTGGCTGAACCACGCAAAGCCGGCCAGACTGAGTAGCTTTTTCCTCCCACTCCCTGGTCAAGATACTCGCTGTCCAGATCCCAGTTCCAAGAACGGTCAATGATACAACATCGTCGGCTGAGCCCAGTTTCTCTAGCTTCCCTGAGCAGCTGTCGAATTTGCTGGGTGTCTGGACACTTGACGTCCCATTGGCAAATGTGCAACGATTTACTGTGTGTCTTTCTACAGGCTCACCTACGTTCATGCTGAACGTTATTAGTATAGTGGCCCTTGTTGATCATGATTAAAAATGTAGAAGAAAATGGAGTTTCATTTGGCATAAAATTATAATTTTTTGGGCCGTGCAATGGAACTGTACTTCTATTATCAATTGAATTATACACAGTTTTAAGAGGTTTATGTCATGGGAAAAAACCGTGGACTTCTTTTTCTTTGGTTTCAAATGCGGGTCATTGTAATTTGCCTACCAAACATCTTTGAGGATTTTCCATCACTCAATAAGTCCTAGAACAGTTCTTCTTACCTCAGCTTTTTCAGTTAAATAGCACTTTGTGGCATTGAAATCCTTAGAAGTGTCATTACAAAAGTGCCATTTTTGGTTAATCCTTAACTTTTCTTGCTGTTTGCACTGCGTAATCGTGGTTCTCTCTGGTAAGCCCGGTTTTAATCTCCTACATAAGTCATCATTTCACCTTAGTTTCCGAATTATCAATTATAACCGTTTCTGACCAATTTTGACCTTCGACTAAACATTTAGTTCAGATTCCTCAATGGTGCAGGGTGGCACCTGGCAGATTCGAATTTAGCACATCAAAAACGTATGGAAACCGTTGAGAAACTTTCCTTACACTCCAAAAGAGGACAGAAAGCTAAATGGGCTCGAAAAGTGTGTAAATACGGATGCAAACCTATTTACGTTGCCTTTTGGACTTAAATGTCAGACTGCCTGAGCGGGGAATCGAACCTACGACCTTCGAAACCAAAGGCCGGAGTCCTACTGTTCAACCATGTCCACGTCCGTGTTGGCCGTGTCAGTATGGCTGAACGGTAGGACTCCGGCCCTTGGTTTCAAAGGTCGTGGGTTCGATTCCCCGCTTAGGCAGTCTGACATTTAACAGGCAACGTAAATAGGTTTGCATCCTTTTTTATTTTATACTCCAAAACACGCTTGCAAGGCTTGCAGTTGGGCTGAACCCGGGTAGAAGAATATAATAGGTAATGCCACTCTTTCTCTCACAACGCCAAACATTTGGGCGAAAGAAGTGCCTGCTTTCAGCGATTTACTGCCAGAGGGCGCTGTCGTCAAGTAACGGAAGCGCAAAGCATCATGGGGATCAAAACTATTTAGCGTCACTAAAACAAATTAATTACGATAAGAATACAAAACTAATTGTTTGGAATATACCATAATTCAGATTAGGACATTAAAATAATTTTAAGAAAGATCAGAACTGGCTGATCGTTTTACTTTTTTTTAATTCAACAATCAATTTTAAAACGGGTTGTCGTTACGAGTGGAGCTAAGTTTAACACGTGGTTTTATGTTCCGAGAACGCTCGACAAGCGTGCTCATCGCCCGTTCAGGCTGAACCTTCATCCGTGGTTTACGTGTATCGTAACGATACAGTTTGAATCGAACACGTAATAAGTTCTTCTCCTTCGGATGATGCCTACGCTCGAGTATTTCGTCTGCTTCCGGAGGTATTGTCGCTATTACAACGGTTACCATGGCAACGACGCCGCCATTTTTTATTTCAAGTTCAGCTCCTACGAGGACCAGGCCAGCCTTCTGGTGCCGCTGGTGGAAGCAGGTCTTTCTTTACCCCACGTTTTCAGAAAAGCGTCACTACCTACTAATCTGCCCTGGGCTGAACTATCCACGCTGATGGTTGAAGTCTACACTTGAAAGGTAAGCCAGTACTAAAGTAAGCTAGTACATGAGGTAACTATAACAAAGTATAAGACGGAAATAAACTAAGATTTAAGTACTGCGAACAAATAAATCCAAACAGAGTATTTTCTGTTCCGAGGAATACAAACCAGATTTCACATTAGGGCACGTTTACGCAACGACTCGCTTTTGCATTCTCGCAGCTAGAAGCTAGAAATCACCTCAAATTCCAACATGACGGCGGTTTTATGTCTGCCGCCTCGCAACGAAAACAGCACATAACGTGAGTTCAGAAGCGTTTGGGAAAATTGTTTCGTCATGAGGAATTCTTTATATTATTGGCACGGATTATAAGACTGCAAGTATTTACTCAAACGATGTCGGATTTAGCTAATCCACTTCGCGTTGTAACCATGGCAATGTCACCTTTGCCATCGCGATTGAGTTCTAGCTGCGAGAATGCAAAGGCGAGCCGCTGCGCAAACGCGCCTTTAGTCTGCAGTTCAGTTGACCTATACCCATGCCATATTTGCAGTTTAGAATAAAACGTGAGAGGTGTTTTATGTGTTTATCACCGAATGGTGCTTTTAATTTTGGTTTTTCCGTGATCGCCAGTCATGTTTTTAACGTAAGGTCGGCTAAGGCTAATTTCATTCAAATAAATAAATAAATAAATAAATAAATAAAGTTAAGCACCAAACAAAGATAGCCTAGGAGATGAAAAGCCAAGAAGGTTAAAAAAAAATCATACACTGGATTGTGACGTTTCGGATATTCTGTTAGCCCGTGTCGAACATGATTTTTTTTTAAAGCAAGTGCTTTAAAAAAATTGAGTCGTTGCAAGCGCATGACTGCTGCTTTGATTGTTTCATGTTTCAGTAAATTTTTAATGTTTTCTGTGCTTCTTGCCTTTAAAAAAAAAAATACGTTTGATAACGGATAAAAAGAGTATATGAAACGTCATGATCCAGCGTACGATTTTGTGTTGTTAATTTTATTCAGCATTGGCTAAATACTAGCTTGGGTAACATGTCTAATCCGTCAAGGTAACCTGTCCGAAGACGGCATCCATCCATAAAGGGACCTTCGACCGTTCCATTGGGTCGGTCCACTCAGTATTAAGAAGCAGCGTGAGAAACAGCGCGAGATTTAACCCCAAACGTCAGACGCGTGTGACGTCACTGCTGCCATTTCGCGTCATTTGACTGATTCTTTCATCTCATTGGCTGTTGATTTTGCTGATGTCGAATCGACGCAAAATTGGACTAACCAACGAAGGACTCATCATCAAACGTAAACCAGACCGCTCAAATTGTTTAAATTGTTTTAAAGTGCGTTAAGCTACCAGTCCAATCGGCAATGCGACGTTTGTTGCAACGTGTCATCAAACGGAGAGCACCGTTACAAGCGATCATCGTAAAAGCACGCCATTGTTTTGTTTCGAAGTAGTAACGTCACCAACTCTTATCTTAGCTAATATCGTAAAGATCTGTCGTTTTGTTTTTAAAATGTGTATTTTAACGTTCAGTAAAGATTGTGCGATCAGATATTTCATAATTATTAATTAATTTTGCTAAAAACTACTGCTATACTGGAAGCTAACCATTTTGTTGGCTCCGAAAAACCAAGAGTCAACTGCTTCGAAGATTGGTTTGGGAGCAACGACGTCACCAAATGAATCTCGCTCGTGTATACCTTACCACAAGAAATAGCTGTGCTATAGCGCAGACGCGTTCAAGTAAGTGAATCGACCCAATAAAACGGTCGAAGGACCTGATGCTTACAGTCCTCGCTCGCTGTACGTAGCGATTCCTACGTTCATCTCTCAATGAAACAAGATTCAACGGTTATGTCCCGTTTCGCCAAAAAGAAAATTGTTTAACAGCTTTTGCCTCAGGGGCCAATCCAGTTTCACCAAATCCCGTTTCGCTAAATGCCGTTCACGAAATTTTAGGTATACGAAACAATTGAAACATTTAAACACGAACTTTTATAACATGATAATGGTCAGACATTTATACACAAACACCCGTTTTGCAGAATTCGTTTTGCAGAATAATTTGCTTCAAATTACGTGCCTCGTTCGCGCTACTGCGCTTGCTGCGG
Source organism: Lithobius niger (assembly GCA_023313725.1). Taxonomy (NCBI): domain Eukaryota; kingdom Metazoa; phylum Arthropoda; class Chilopoda; order Lithobiomorpha; family Lithobiidae; genus Lithobius; species Lithobius niger. The sequence continues at coordinate 152,765 of JAHWFP010073499.1, read as the reverse complement.
CTAAACAGATACATAACATCAGAAACCGAAACTAATCACAATTTTCTTCCAATTCGGCATGCATCTTTAACTTTGGCAATGTTTTTAAAGAATATTTTGATTCTGCGAAACGGGATTCTGCAAAACGGGAATTCCAGTACGTGTATAACTAACTATTTTTAAAGTGGCACTAGCACCGATTGAAAGGAGGCAAAATCTGGCAACATATGGCGCTGTCTACATAGCACTTGCTTTCACCGAACGAAGGAATGCGCAACGGCATTGATTTTAACGAAACAATCAAGCCACGACCTCCTTAATTATTGCGTAAAAATTTGGTACGTCGTCATGAATCTGGAAGCAAGCTGTAAAGATTAACAATATCACTGCCGCAAGATGGTGCCGTGGTATTTTCGTTCTCTTTTTAATCGGTGATAGCGCCACTTTTAAAAGAGAACCTTGGCATTGACCGTCGTAGTGACAACCAAGCATTCTTCTAAACAATATTTAAAGTGCACGTTTTTGCGTCTGTATTGCCAGTTTTCAAAACGCTAATAGATCAATCGGCCTTATTCTACCACTGCTTGTCACGTCTCGGTTAAATTAATGCCTTTTAAAGCGCCATTACATAGAAATAAGTTATTAAATTTCGTATACGTAAAATTTTGTCAAATTAGTTTTGGCGAAACGGGGTTTGACGAAACGTGAGTTAACCGATTCAACACAAGTAAATTCGTTCGTACACTGTAACATGTGGTTTTAAAATAAACGCGTGTTAAACAAGCGTTTTTAGACCGACGTTTTAGCTAATTACACGTAAAACGCGTTACAAATAGTATGGCTGAGAAGAAATCTTTCAAAACATTACCGTGCATAATTATACTGTTGCAGGCGTTTAAAATAAAACACTATAGAGTTCAATTTGTGACACTTTTCAAACACGTGCTGAAAACACATAGTGACGGAAGTATTTAAAATAAAACAGTAGTTATTTTATCTTAAAAACTGCAGTTGTGTTTATTTTAAAACACACAATAAACATAAGCGTTTTCGTTAAAGGCAGTTTGAGAAAACGTATACTTTGTAATAAACACATACAATTTTATTTTGAACTCTATTGTCACCACGTGTTTTAAACAAGGTTTATAAAGTGTCGCAGGTTGAACGCTAGTATTTCATTTTAAATTTAAATGCATTTCACGTTAGCGACACTATAGAAGTGCCAATATTTTAAAGGCTTCTTCTCAGCCTATGCTAAGATTCTAGAATTGGGGTTAGTTTAAAATGTGTGGCGCAGTGGCAATCAGGACAACTGCACTGTGACTGAGATTGGCGTTAATGACCTAGCTGTCGACGCGCCATTAAGCCTCAATACCCCATACTATGTGTAAACTCTTTTATGCGCTTTTCAACTAAAAAAAATTGTCTCAAACTATAGTTATCTAAAATGTGTTAATTTTAAAACACTTGTTTCTCAGTGTTGTTTGTGACATATTGCTTTAACGCGGTTTATCCCCTGCAGTTGTCTCGAAAAAACGCAAGGCTCCGCTCCACGCCACTCCCTGATCTTTCTCCCCTAATGGCGTCATTTTAATTTCCAGCACGATTTTGGTATCAATGGTTAAGTTCATATTTTAAACCGGGATTTGTTTTATTACAATGGATATTTTACCGTCTATACATTTCTTATTTTGTTTTTAACTGTGTAAATTGTGTGTGGGCTATCATAGCTTTTAATGTACAATACCATAGAAAGCTGGAACTACCATTTACTCGCTCACGAAAGCAGCGACACCATTGTTGGCAGCCCTGTTTTTGCGTGGAACAGTTGCTCTGCTGTCCCTTCTGGCAAAAATTGCTTGAACCGCACGGCACCTCACGTTCTGCGTTCTGCCTCCAGTCCAATCCGAGTGAAGAAATGGATTCTGCCGACAAACTATTTCTAATAATTTATTTAATATTTTTCACATTCCAATTAAAAGAGAGATCCGAAATAATAAGCAGAATTAAGTGCATGTAAAACAGTCCCAATAATTTTCGGCAATTTTATTTATGTCTTGATCACAAATTTGAACAGAAAAACACTTAAAAACAACACAGTTCTAA
>JAHWFP010073499.1:129237-150280 GCA_023313725.1 Lithobius niger | reverse complement strand
TTCAAATTTGTGATCAAGACATAAATAAAATTGCCGAAAATTATTGGAACTGTTTTAGATGCACTTGTGGCAAATCGTTTAGCCCGTCAGGGGGTACTGTTTCTGCATATGTTACCACGCCACAAAATAATTTTTATCTTCCGAAATAATAACAACTGGTTGATAACTCCGAGTCCCTTTAGAAACCCTTGTGGAAAAAGAACCATAAATTTCATTGTTCCTATACGATTCTAAATAAACTACCTAAAAATCTTAGAAACATAAACAATCTTTGGAAATAGAAAAAGGAAGTAAAAAACTGGATGTTCAATAGAGAGCGAATGTGACTTTTTGATTTATTCTTACTGATGTACGATAATATTTGTTTGTATTCAAAATTTTTTTATGTTTTTTTTTTTCAATTGACGTACTGTATTTAATTTTTTATGTATTTAATTTTGTACTGTATTTTATTTTTTATTAATGTTTGTTAAAATACACATCGCTATCTGGTGTTTTGCACTGAACTGATGTTATTATCCGGCACGTAGTTGTATGGACTTGTGCCCTGATGTACAGGTACTTAAATAAATTATTATATTATTATACCTAAATTAATATTACTGTTGTGGCATTAAAGGTACATGCATCCATGTTGGCTTTCCTGTATGACTCAGTTTTGCCACATTAGTTCAAACGTATGTAAATGTTGCCGACACAGTCATTTTCTTTGTTTTTTTCTTTAGTGCGAGATAATTTTGCGACATTAACTACCTATGCAAATGTTACAAACGCTATTCTCAACGGGTCGTACGACATACCGGAAGGATTTATGTCCCTTTAACCTCACTCCAAGCATAGTTCACTCACAAAATCCAAGGCCGTTTCAAGACTCCCACAAGAAAATTCCCAATTTTCATGGCTTTTCAAGCCTTGAATAATTTTCGGTTTTCAAATTTCGGTTTTCAACGAACTTAAGGCCGTGTGTGAACCCTGAAAAATTAATCCACCTTATGAGGAGTTTTTTTTATTTATTTAATTCCCAACTTTCATGCGATCATAACTCGCTCCGTTGGTTTAGATCTAACAAAAGTTATGATGCTGGTACGAGTCTAGGCATCAGTCGATTTTTACATTGAATAGGACTATACTGGGAAACCGAGAGAATCACGTGATATGGTCAAACGCAAGAATACTGATTTAAAAAAAAAAACCCTCATGATAGGTGTTGGAGAACCACAAATACATCGACATACTAATTTGATTTAATTTTTACGAATTAATTTTTCCGTTGGTCACAATAAAATTTTTAACATTCAGTAGATACGCAAACGTCGAAATTTAAAACTTTCTTTCGTGGTGGGTAATCTCAATTACTGTCGTATTTAAAGTCTCCATCTTGTTTCAGCGTACGATGCGCTGGAATGAACGAACCAACGCTATACGCGCGGCTTTGTTACGGTGATTGAAATCCGTTTTGCTTGGCATTTTTATATCACATCAAACCCATAACTGGTAAAAGGGACCGCCAAGTTCCGAATGGTTCGGCCCTTCAAAGGTGTGATATCAACACGCCAAAATATTCGCCAAGTTAATCGCTCCGACTGGTAGTTCGAAGGTTAAATAAAAACTTGAACATTGCTACTTTCGGTAGCAATGTTCAAGTTTTCATTTAACGTTCAAAGTATTATTCGGTACGATTAACTTGGCGAATGATTTGGTATTTTGATATCACGCTTTTGAAGGGCCGAACCTTTCGGAACTTGGCGGTCCCTTTTTTACCAGTTTTTTTATGATACCACTTAGTTTTTTTTAATTGTGTATTTGATTTGACTCAACTCAACTCGCCTGCACGTCAACAAGACCTTGAGAGGCCATTTTTCTAATATTTTAATTTCATACCACTCCGTTAAATGATTATTTTAGCATGATACAGTAAAAACTGAAGCCCAACGGCTTGCACTCGCTCAAAAATTAAGTTGTAAAATGTTACGATCGTTTAAGTTTACCATGGTATTGCAGCCCAAAAGTGTGGTATTATGGTGTAAATATTACGATGCGGTAGTCTACCGTTCATATAAGTGCCATTCAATTGCCTAAATAATTAAACGGAAATAATTCCACTAACCTACTAAATTCCAAAACACACGTTAGAACTATTGGAATTTCACCAACTGGGTTGCAACGCGATGGTAAATGTTTGAGCGAGTGTAGCCGGGCGTGAGTTTTTACCGTATCATGCTAAAATAATCATTTAAAAATTGCCAAGTTGCAGCTTTTTTTACGTTGGTTTCGTTCTTTTTTATTTTGCTTTCGTTTCCTTTTAAATTGCTTTCGTTCCGTTTTGTATTGCGCAGAGTATAACACAGAACAAAAGCAAAAAAAAGGAACGAAACCAACATAAAAAAGCTGTAATAAATGTTACATATAAAACACGCCATTTAAAATATATTTCAATCACCATGACAAAGCGCATAGCTTACGGTTTCGTTCCTGCGCATAATTTCACCAAATGGCGAAGTTATGTCCGCTGAATTAGGCAATTCATCCCTAAACGGTGGTCTCTTAAGAAGGAGTAAAGTAACCATTCTAAAAACAAATGAGTTGTTTTCATACAACTACTAGTCAGCTGCGTTGTCAACCGCTGGAATTAGAAAATATAAGATCTGGAACTCGCGCATTCACGCTCATGATGGACTGTAGACGAAATACGTTCTTTATTTGAATCAAGATTAAGATTAAGATTTAGATTTATTGAGCAAATAGCGGTTTACAAAACATTCTACTCACACCTATGTTAATTAATCTACTTAAGCACTAACCATCATTTTTTACAATAGACAGACAAACAATACAGTCTACTATGCCATATTGTCCCGTCAGGACATTGGCATCACTTCGGATCAGAAATTGGCCGTGAAAGACGCAAACCGCAGTGAGAAAAGGTTAAAAGGATATTATACGTTTGCGAGCAAAAGGACTTGCTATATGCTAGATTTATTGTAATTATTTTATCAACCCTACCACTTCCAAGCGATTTCGATTTCCTTGGCCTTTATTTACAGTGCAATAATTTTAACTTCAAACTAATAAAAACTTCGTTATTATTTTCAACTTTTAGGAGGTGAGTCTGTTTCCCCCCCCCCCCCCCTTCTGTTTTTCAAATTTTCATAGGCTATGCAGTTCATTATAGAACGACGATTGCAACTTTGGCTTGTGGTGTGTTAAGCCTAACCTCCGAACGACGATGACGTGTTAAGCGCGACATTTGGGTTGAAAATAATTTGGCTCGTCGCACAGATTGTTAATCGTCATCCCGTGATTGCAACAGGCGACAATGAGAGCAAATAGTGTCCTTCGTCGACTAAAGAGGGAGGAGAATATTGCTTTCGGATGCCTACCCCGAGTGGCCAACGAGCAACCTGATTGGCTCAACGCGTCGGCGGAGGCGGCCATGTTGCAGCCGTCAACGCAGTGACGAGTGCGATCGCGATAGCGTGAAAAGCCATGGCGCTGCCTCGCCTCTTTGTCGAAAAGAGGAAGCAGAAAAACAGGGCGTCTGTCGACACGTTCGTCATTCCGCTTGCGAAGTAGTTTCTGACAGCAACTGCTGGAAAAGATTGCAAAAATCGTACGTTGCCGAAACCGTGTACGCGATTTTAGGCCTAACAGTGGTGGAACGGTTTTGTGGACGACGGCGAGCTCGAGTTTTGGGCTCCCCCATTCAAAACCAGTCGCCGTGGCAACCCCCGAAGCCACGCCCCGCGCCAGCCTCCCCGCCAAGCGAGGCCCGACCTTCCCTCCGCCGCCGAGCGCACCGCCGTCCTTGTTGCCGAACCCGCTAGCGACGTTGCTACCGCCGCGGCCGTTGCTTCCCCTTGCTTGCCAGCGGCCTCTTGTGACGATCACCGGCGGTGCGAGCGTTGCCCAAACGGGCCAGCAGTCGTTACGCCGAAGTCGGCCGACGAGCAGCTGCAGCAGCGGTGCGGCCCTGGGTGTCCGTTTGGCGGCCGTCGACACGCGGAGAGACACGGTGCTGGGACAAACGGCTGACATCGAAGATGATGATGATGATGATGACTTTGAATTTGAAAATGCCGGACTAAACAAGTGTGGTGCCGCCGCTTCCTTGCCCTTAGCCCTGCTGGTGCGAAAACCCCTGGCAGACGCCGCCTCTCGTCCGGGTTGCAGCTACGCGGTTTCCCCGAACAAACCTGAGGCTCTCGCCGACGACAACAACGTGCAGTTCCCCGTCGTTTGTAGCAGTTCCAGTCATACCATGCACTTTCCCGCAGCCACCTGTACTATGGACAGAAGTAGTCCCCCTGCCCCTTTAAAGGCCAGGGCCACAGATTTCTCCATCGCTGCTATTATGGCGAAAGAAGGGCCCAAACTACGCCCTGAACCTGAACTTAGCCCTGCAGGTAAGCTTTAAAAGTCAGTGGGTGGGCGTATATGTGTGTGTTGTGTGTGTGTGTGTAGTGACCGTTTATGAACGCCCAAAGGAAACCAAACAGAAAAAAGTGTTATAAAAAGGTGAGTAAAAAGTCCAAAATGTTGAAATGGTATCACTAATGTGCAAAAATAATAATACTTAAGCCTACCTCGCTGATAAATTGATGTTGTAGGCTGCCCTCCGTGCAGGTGAGTAACATGAATACCCTAACCTAGAAAATTTGTATTTTCATGAAACTATACCTCCGTGAAATGAAAACAGGAGTTAACACTGGATCTTAAGGATCTGAATTGTTTCTGTTGACATGCACAAATGTGCGAAATTAGGGTTAAGGTCAACGGGTTAACCAGACGGTTTCAGTGGCCCCGAACGCTAACGCATAGAGCGTGACCTCAGTGTAAAATTAAAACATAGTTGGACTAAGCCTTTTTTTCAAGGCTAGTATAGGCCTAGCTTCCAACAAACTATATTAGGGTTATATACGTCTCATTCAGCAGCCCGTATAGGGAAAAGTAGCTGATTTATCATACATGTCACTTTAAAGGAAACGTCCAATCGAATGTGTTTATTAGCATACCAACGAGTAAACTAGGGTTAAACCTAAGGTGGACAGTAAAAATGTGAAACAACTTCAAATGTGTACCCAATGCTAACTCAGTTGTCTTAAACCACTAATAATTAGGCCTATCGCTTCGGTTGATAATAGTTTGTTCTGATAATCATGAATGGACGTCCAAATGTTGTTTAGAAGGTCGTATTATAGGCTCATAATATTCACACGTCTAGCCCTAACCATTACAGATAGGCCTAACCGAACACATGTTACATTGCACATAATCAACTCCAGCCCATTGCACGTGGTGTAGGCTACAGACGTATACAGGCAGGTTCAACAGCCGTCACTTTATTGCAAATATCACGCCCGCTATTCACGGGTCGTCTCTAAACAACAGAAGCAAACGTTTTCCGTTTTTTGGCTTTTCATCGCATCTAAAGCCAAAAAACCCACTTGGTATGGATTAACGTGCTGTTATTGTTTCTAACCCCCTCTTAGAGGCTGTTCCGCCGATTTGGGCGATAGACTGCTATGCTACCTTGTCGGTCGATGTAATCTCTAAAAAGGGGCTGGAATGTACGATTATCGCGTTTATAACAGATTTGAAATCCATTCTATTTTGGGAGTGGGGCGGGTGGGTGGTACACTCTTTTAAAGTGTCTTATATTTAAATTACTGCCGAAGGTTTATATGGTGCTGCCTTTGAGAAACAAAAGCAAGAGTCCAACATTAAGAAGATTATTTTGAAGTTCGTTTAACGTCACAAATAATAGTTAATAACCAATCTTCGGAGGCTAAAATGTGGATCACGTAATAAATTAACCTTAAGTATATGAAATGGTTGGGGAAACAGATATCAAATATATTCATAAACGTGGCGCTTGAAATGGCTACTTACTGCAGTTGTCGCCTATTGCAATAAAGAAATTAGTTTGCATTAAGTTTGAAGCTGTTTTCGACTTATATAATGTCGTCACGAAATTAAGAATGTATTTGTTAAACAAGAGACGTAGGAGTAGTTTATTATCACTCTTTCGTCATTTTCATTCTTGTAAAGGCTCCCCATAATTGTTCCTCTCGTGATCTAGTGCGGGGTTGAAAATCCCAGAAGGGGGTTACCGTTCTCAATAAGCAAACTCAACGCTAAGTAACTTAACCGTACAGTTTCAACAATGGTCCTGGTGTAGGTACGGCATGGTAATTAACAATAGACGGTATAAACATCAATTTAGTTTATTTAGTGAGCTCGGACTAGAACTGGTCATCAGCCACTCTAAACAATGCATATCAAACACCCAACACTTAAAAACTAAAAAATACAAAACAATACCAACAAGGAAATTGGTACGCTATATTGTATCCATGGTTTATTGTTATTAACACTGTGGGTATATTTTCCCCGCAGATGACGGGAAGTCGCTAAAACCATATGAACCCTTTGTATATTTTCCACTGTTATGAACATCAATTGTTAAATATCTAGATGATATGTCTTAAAATATCTGGAGTATATGTGATGCTTATCCGGAGGATATTAATCCTTACTTATCTGCTGACATTACAATAATGATCTAACAAACAAACAGAACAGAACAAGAAAGATCGACCAATGATTTTTAGCATGCAAAGTACACTTTAATGTAATTATCAAGCCTAATAATGTAAACGATAATATAAGCGATGGGTACAAGTCACATCAAAGACGATACGGTAAACGCGGTTTACCTGACAAGCAAATAGAGGATTTTTGTCGTTCCATCTGTGATACGTCCGGTTTAAACTGTAACCGCCGCCATTGGCTATGGTAGACAATTTTAGTTATAGGAACTTTAACACTTTGAAGAAATTTAAGGCCGACCAATAGGGTGATACACGCATGCCACAATTAAACTGTAAAATGGTTTGCTAAATTTTTCGCATTATATTACAGGCAAAACGTTGAACAAGTGTTCCAATAGCTACTTACTTTTAGAACTTGATGTTTGTATCGAATTGAATATTTACAGTGTTTTAAGATAAGAAGAGTATTCATTCGTTTCCATACTCTGTTGTATATACTTTGTATACTTAGTATACTCTGCATGCAGTGTTGAATCATATCATTCATGCCATCCATTGCATGGCGGCCATGTGGGATTTGTCCACGACAAAGTGAAAGATTTGTTTCTTCTGTTTTTAAAATTGTTGTAGGGCGTTACAACGATTGTAACTCTTTGTAACTCATTGTAAGGGCTTTACACAAATTTTTTAAAACAGAAATAAATAAAAGATTCATGCTTAAGAAATTTACAAGATCCAAAGAAAAGTGTTAATGTGAGATGATAAAAAATCTTAATAATAAAGTTGAGTCCGAAATAGCATGAAAGTGAAATATCAGTAGACGAGTCGGCATTTCCGTTAGGCAGTGTTTCAGTGACTTCCTGAAACAAGGTTAATTTGCCCAATGTCTTGCTGTATAGGATCATTCTTGTTGAACTTTGCTTTGGGTTCCGACTTAAATGACAGATAAAGGCAATATTTTTTTTACCAGAATTGTTTCAATAAATGGGTTTAGGTATATATTCTGGCAGCAGTAAAAGAACGTATATCACAGAGTTCCTTCGTCACGATAGAGTTATAGGCTGCAATACCGTCTTAATAATAATTAGGAACGAAACTCAAAGCCTTTGAAATGGGACTGGGGAGTGAAAATATAAAATTACAGGGCTATACTACTTTTACAGTAGGCCTATTGTTTCTAATCGAGGGACACGTGGAAACGATAAGTAATATTTCTGGCTTAAAAAAACTTATCCAGAAGAACAAAAAAATATGCCGTCACATCACTATGCCTCATTTAAAAACATTTCTTTATTTTAAATTACTTTATATAATAATTTTTTAAGTCATTTTAAACTAAGTATCTTAAATCGGCTACAGTGTTAACTTACTTTCCTCTAATGGCTATTTTTGTAAATTTATCCCTCAAAGATTACATTTAAGAGATGACCTAATCTAGTAGCCGCATCTTGGACCCTCTCTACAGCGCCACAGCATAAATAACGGAACTTATGATAAAGACACTCTCCCAAGATATCTTGGGGATGATTGAACGACTGACAAAACTTTTTGCATAATTTCCCTGTTTTAAAGAAACATGGTACAAATATTTGTAAATGCCTTACAATTGACAGCAACTGTCAACATAATTTCAACCAGCGTCAAATTGTGTCATCAAATTAGCAAAAATTGTTGCTAAGGCTCAATGAAAACACTCAATTATGTGATTGTGCTGGTGCGCATCAGAACAATCCAGACGAAAATAATTCCATGCGACTTTTATTTTTGGTATAATGACTTGTATCAAAATCATTATATCAAAATTAGTAGCCTAACCATTTTTCACAGCACGAAATTCACTAGCTTTCAGAATCTACAAAAGGGATATAAACAAACCACCCTCTAGCATCCGTGGACTTGATATCAACGTCGGGTGTTTGTTTATTTATATCTTCGCACGGCAGTTTCGTTTCGCAACAAAAACTATGCTTCACGTTTCTCTCAAGCAAAATTGAAACGAAGGGGGGAAAGGGGGGGAATAGCCGCTTTTGCGGGGAAAATGTTTTAATTGTTCTAAATATTTTCTTCTAAACAATTGTTAGAAATTAAATTATGCATCAGCTTGAGAATTGCGTGATTTGTGAGCAAAAAACAGATACAGCCTGCTGTTTATCAAATTTTTGTTTTAAATGTATCCACAATGGTACATAAATAAACAAACTGTCGCATGTTAGAAATTTTTTGTATAGGCATGAGTCCAAGTGAAGACAAAAAACATAAGATTAACATGAAAATATTTAATATAATTATTCTCGTTTTGAGAAGTATTGTGTAAATAATATTAATATTTTATAAAAAAAAATAATAATAAAGTAATGGAAACATTGAGAAATATATTTCTAACGTAAATAAAAGTGGAAATGGGGCATCTATGTAATGAAACCGTTAAGATGTCCGTCAGGTGTGTACACGTTTCAAATGTGACCACTGAGATACGTGACTGGCTCTCTGGCTGGGTACTTGCTTCAAATGTCATGGTATATCGTCTATAATTATTATTATTAATTTTAAATTCATTTTATCACTAACGGAGCCATGACTGATGGTCCCTAGTTATAAAAGAGTTAATAATTATTTTAAAATAATTCTTCTCGGCTTTCACATATTTCATGAGCGTTATTCTTCGTAGAAATTAATTAAATTGTTCTACACATCTAAAGGCGAGATAAGAACAACACAAGTAGAAACTATAACTGAAAAAAAAAATCGAAAAGAAAAACAAATTAAAAAACATGAAATTTGCAGCGACTCATGTAGGCTATTCTTTTCAGGGCAGGGCTAAATTGTATGACTATGTAGAATGGTTAATAGTAGGCTAAATAGGCAGCTACACTGTAAAAACAAATTTTCTGCGAAAACATATTTAAGACACACTTGGGCTAGTAGAGAATAATTCAGATGTAGAAGTAGCATGGCTGAAAACTACTCTGCTACAGCGTTTTGCCAGTGCAGTAGACAAGACATGTGTTTAATATAAAACACCAGTGTTTAACTTTTAATCCGTTGTAAACGCATCCTTAAAGTACATGACGGCGGATTAGGTGGCTGCGCACATCCTATTCGTCAGTTACATGTCCATTGCTGTATTTCAGTTGTTTTACTGTTATTTTTCTTTTTTCTGATTGTGTGTAGTGCTGCTGTTGTTATTATAGGTTAGGGGTAATGTCAGTTACCTTGGCTCGAATTTCATTCGGAAGGGAACGATTTTATGCGGGGGGGAACTATAGTTTCATAGCGGAGTGATTATAATCACGTGATCAGATTGACCAGTAGCTTGCTCCAACACTAGAAATATCAGTTACACCATGCGACATTTAAGCTATAGCGTACTAAAGAGCGCAAATCGGGATGTTATGCAGAATGATTAGATAACATGCTCCTGTTTTTGTTTAACACTAGTGCACGTATTTTTTTTTAATTGTATGTAACGTGAACGATTATGTTTAATATGTGAAGTTGTGAAATAAACACTATTAAAAAAAAATAAAAACAGCCGTTATATTTTGATACGTGTGTTTTTATTAAGTATTGAACACCATAAACAGCTTTTTATAAACTTAGCTTTAAAACACGTGGCTATTGATGTGGTCATAAAACGCTTATGTGACATCATGCAATATATTTAAAAAATGTTGTGTACAATAGTCGTTTACGTTTATCACAGCGCAGTTGTGATTAATGAACCATTTAAAAAAAATAGTAAAAACACAGCCGTTTTATTTTAAATACTTCAGTGTCCATTGTCCAGGGCCTATATTGTAAAAACGCTAGTTTTTTTTAGCGTATATGAAATGTTTCGCGTCTGCAGAAAGGCTAGTTAAATAAGCTAGCGGTATATAATAGTTTTTTCAGCTAATATTTTCTCCATGCACGCAAAATGTGCTTTATTTAAACGCTTTGTTTACAGTGAATTTCCAGCGACTCCGATGTCCTTTTGTACAGTTATAATAAATTTTTTTATAATAATTTAAAAAAGTTATGCAAGTTAATAAATCAATAGCTTAACTTGCCTAAATATACGGAACACATGTTCTTTTAATTTTATTGGCCGACCTCTCGTGTAATACTATAGAGCTAAGACATTTTTTGATGTTTGCACAAAACATCTGATTGCTTAATTCACGTTAAGCAATACACTGTAAATGCAAGCGTATTAAAATAAACACATTTTAGGCATGTCTTTTACCCAGGAAACGTTTTACCAGAAAAAATTAAAAACCTTTTATGAATTGGATGAGAACATACCTTTCAAAACTTTTAGAAATTTTTTAGCAGATATGTTTACTAAATTAAAACCCTGACATCTTCTCCACTTTATAAGATACCTAAAACACAGGTGCAACCATGAAAGTATTGAAAATATATCACTTCTGTTTTTGTTACTAACGCATGCGTTTTTGAAAATTGTGTTTAACGACACCATTCATTCTTATTTGCAACGGTGTTATTCTAAACACATCCACCACACGTTTCTAAGCATGTGTTTACAAATTGTTGCAAATTGAACGGTAGTGTTTTATACTATAGCCTGAACAAATTCCACACCTGTAACACTACAAAAATGCTACTATGTTTTGAAACACCTCTTACTCAAAATACGTTTTACGTTTAAACATCTAATTTGTCTAAATGTGTTTGTTTTCAAACACTTTTTTTTACAGTGAGCAAATAATAAGCAAAAGAAATCCCATTAAGAAATGATTCATATAAGCTGTATTAAATCGTGCAATAACTAACACAAAAACAAACAGAGCGCCGAAGCTTCTTCTACCCCAAGCAATAAACGACAAAGTAATGATTCGTAGTACAATCACTCATGCAATAAAAATAGATCAAGTAATAAAAATCGCGTTGAAATGCAAGGTAAGCAGAGAAATAAAAAAAATATGCCGGTAATCGGGCTTCACTTGCACGTACATTTATTAAAAAGACCCTACATTTTCGAGATGCACTCACTCTTCCTCTCAGAAGGGTTGCAAACACAGATTCTCGGTCCAACCGGAAATGACTTAGTATCTATGAATTAAATAGTAAATAAGCTACACGTCAGCTTTTTTGTGGGAGGGGGTAGACTACTGGGTTTACTTTGTAATAAAAATACATTTTAAATAAAATTAAAAAATTACCTTTTACAATGGAAATTCAATTTTAATAAAAACTATTATTTACTCAGTATGATGTTCGAAGCTAGAGAGCTTGTTTGTGCGCTGAGTACAAAACAGGTAGTCAACAAATAAATAATCTTAAAATTCACTGTTAGCCCTATATACATTAAAAAGTTATTGTTATCTCACAAGCCATTTTGAAAAACCGAATCAAAAAGCGTGTTTAGAAAAAAAAATAATAATAGCGTAATAACAACAATGTTTATTCAGAAACATACAAAATATACGAAGTTCGTATTGAACTTTAAGTGCATACAAACTGTTCCATAGTAAAAAACTAGTATCCAAATTAAAAACAGTATTTGTACAGTGTTTAATAATACAGTGTATCCAGTGTACAATAATAATAATAATGATAATTTTTATTTTATTTAACAATATACAATACAGGCCAGAACACGAAACTTATTAGTTTGTATATATAGTATGTAAATAATAAGTTTGAAGAAGTAACTAATACAAATTTCATGTAAGGTTTAAAAATTAAATTAAAAGAAAAAAGTGTGTATTAGAAGATTAGAAGTGGTTAAAATTTAAAATTGTTACTGTTGCTTTAAAATTAGTATCCATTCTTTAATGAGTTTATTGAGTCAGTATTTACTCTATGTAATCATAATAGTAATATCGTTGGCTTCGCTCACTCCACTGGTGTCGATCAATGCTTCATCTCGTTTTTTCGATCCACAAGGCCTCACGAAATCGAGAGAGTACGTACACGTTTACGCAACCACTCGCTTTTGCATTCTCGCAGCTAGAAGCTAGAAATCACCTCAAATTCCAACATGGCGGCGGTTTTATGTCTGCCGCCTCGCAACGAAAACAGCAAATAACGTGAGTTCAGAAGCGTTTGGGAAAATTGTTTCGTCATGAGGAATTCTGTATATTATTGGCACGGATTATAAGACTGCAAGTATTTACTCAAACGATGTCGGATTTAGCTAATCCATTTAGCGTTGTTACCATGGCAATGTCACCGTTGCCATCACGAATGAGTTCTAGCTGCGAGAATGCAAAGGCGAGTCGCTGCGTAAACGCGCCCTAAGACTACATAAAAGTTTGCGCAAGCAAAGCAAGAAATGCGATGAAAACATTTCCTATACGTGTAAATCGCTCACTGTGCTCGCTCAATGCGCGTACCTTGCTTCAGAAACGTGAAAGCTTGACAACCTTTTATAAAGCCTAGGGGTCGGTATAACCAGTTGAAGCCAACCAATTTTGAGATCTGTGCGTTGTTGTTTCTTGATGCTAGGCCTAAGTGTGATGCAAAATATGTCATCCTTTCGCGGTTTTTTTTTTGGCGACCAAGTTGTTTTCGTGTTAGTTTGCCTGACAGAACTTTTTCATCATAAAATAGTTTTCAGATTCATCGAAACGGTTTTCGAGACGGCCCCGCAAAATGATTAAGTCGTGACATAAACCGTAAACAAGTTTCTCGAATACAATAAATAACACGATTTCTTTTGAGGGTAAAGTCATGGTTCGTATTGTAATGACAGTAATGAGTACCATTAAGTATTAGCTGTTATGACTATTAATTAAAATATTCGATCAGTCACTGGGTTCGTTACTAGCAGATTAAAAAAAAAATTAGGAGCAAATTTGTACTTGTTACAAACGGCACAACGCAAAACGTGCTGAAAAAAATAACAAAACATTTTTTGTGGATTTAGAAAATGCTTTAAAATTTGGTACGACAATAAGAAAATGTCTGACAGTATCTCGCATCCTTTAAAATGTTTAATTCCACACGCCAAATTTTGTAGCGTTTATAGATGCGAAATATATACACTGAAAATTTTAATGCTCTTTAGCAAATCCAAATATTGATCCACAGGACGGTGGGTGGTTGTGAATTGGTGGAATAAGTTTATTCATCTGTCATCGTTTCGGTAATAGTCTGCAATTTGCTAGTCTGGATATTTTAAGTTTAGTCTAGCCCACATTTAAATATTGGGCCCATCTTATTTTTAAAACAGTCGGAATTAATTTTTGTTGTTCTATTATTTTTTATTATTATTATTATTGATTTTTATTTGGTTGAGTTGTGTTGAGAAGATTTCAAACAAATTTTATCGTCGAAAATTTCGCATACGGTGGTATAGATTAAAGAGAATGTTATTGTGTACGCGGTTTATCTTGAGTCCTGTAGGTATTTTATGAGCGGCTACGTTTTCCTGGAGGGGGTGGCTTTAATCGACGGCCGCCATTATTTTTGTAACCATCTTGGATACCAACAAGGCACTCTGCTACCAAAAACATACAATTGATTATCTGTGTCGTTCCGGGGCGAACTCAAGATAGGCCGCGGACACTTATTATAACTACCATAATCACATCTGCAACTTTAATGCTTTAGCCCTTTTAGAGTTTGGTTTATTTTCGCTTTCCACACTTCAACATCTGTTTTCTTGCTCTTTCTATTAAATCGAGGGTAGAGAGGTACAGCAGTTCCGCCATCGCAGACGCATAATTTCTATGTAATTTTGCCGGTGATGCTTTTGCTTATTATTTACGTGTGTTTGTCAGGTGTTTGAAACGAAACGTCAGCGTTGGAACACTGATGATTTATTTCTCAGAAAACAAACACGAACACGTTTGATGTTTAAGACAAGGCATTGAACTGAAGTCAAAATAGGAAAGGAACAAGAATATGATGTCCTGTAAGGTTTCGCATAATATACAATGTTTCTGTAGTATTTAGTCCACGTGAAATCTTACATTAGCCACATAAATAAAATCAAAATAATTGTAATCGGAAAACAAAAAATAAAAAAAACTGCTCATTTCACTGCTTACTAAAAGGGAAGAAACGGATCAAATGATCTAACAGATCAAATGAGAATCTAACTATCAAATATTTTGACGTCTAAACAAAGACGGAGTAATGTATTGCCTTGTTAAGTCGTGTTTACATTACACAGTAGGCCTAATTTTTTTTGTATTGGCAAAATTTAAACCAATTAGCTTGGAATTTACGAGGAATAAATTAAATACATAGCAACCTGCGCCTCACACACTAGTCTATACTTGGGGAGGGGGGGGGGTACGAAATCGATATCTTAGGCCAAAGAAAGTTAGCATAATGTTTAGTTTACATTCTACTATTTTCAACTAGATACACGGATAACAATTATATTTTTTTGTTTATTTATAAAAAAGAAATTTGTAACAGTGTTGAAGGGCCTTCTGTTCAGGCCAAAAACTCACAATTTGACATTTAGACATACGAAGAACAAAGGCTGAATTTTCAGCAACATATTTTGTGCCTTGTTCACTATAAAATACCAAAAATAATAAAAAATAATGTGAAGAACATGTTCAGTCAATGATTTGCTGGGTCCGCCATATAGAATGAATATGGCGGATCTAGCAGAACATTGACTGGGTGTGTTCCTCCCGTTATTTTTATCATTTTTGGTATTTTATTGTGAGCAAGACACAAAATGTGTTGCCGAAAATTTAACATTTGTTGCTCGTACGTCATTGTGAGTTTTTCTGGCCTGGTCAGAAGGCCCTTCAACACAGTTTCTCCACCTGCTGACAAATTAAATCTTCAATAGAGCAAGAAATTTGTATTAACTTAGTTTTCAAGTTTTATTTCCTTGACCTATTTCACTGAAAAGACGATGTGAATGGCAAATTGACGCCATAATTATTTGCAAATACAAACAGAGACAAAATTCGTATAGCCTTTGTTGTTGCATACATTTTTATCCTTTTCTAGTTTCCGCAAGGGAATAGTACACGGTTCGCCAGTGGGTTTGCTAGGTCGATGCGGCTCATTTTTGGTGTTGCATGCAACACGATCGTTATACCTTAAGGGCGAACGATTTTTTTTTCGCAATAAAAGTTTTCATGCAGTGAAAACTGGGCGCGGGCGCCAAACTAAAAATTAATTTTCTTTAGGCTTACAGACAAATCATATCACCGTCACCGGTCTGATACTTGTGACGATTCGATATTGTACCTATCTTAGATGCCCGTTTGACACAATGTGCCGTGCTTTAAAATGCCGCGTGTTATTATTTCGTCTGATTCGTAAGTTATTAAGCATTCTGTCTTTAAATGCGAGGTACTGCGTTCAGCTTGACTAAAGTGTAAATATCGGTATCGGCGGGTATTTTTGTTTCAGATTCTGATCCGACACCTATATACACTGTAAAACGACACGTTTTAAAATAAACACATTTTAGACACACCCAGAAAATGTTTTTAGAAATTTTTAACTGAAAAACAGATAAAAGAGCATGAACTGAGAAGAAAACTTTCAAAACCGTAGCATTTATAATTGCAGTCTTATGGAAGTGAAATCAACATTACTAATACTTTAAGCGAGCGAGGTAAATCAGAAGCTTACCTGGCTCGCTTAAAGTAATAAGACACTAAGGGCACGTTTATGCAACGACTCGCCTTTGCATTCTCGCAGCTAGAAGCTGGAAATCATCTGAAATTTCAACATGGCGGCGGTTTTAGCCATGTCGACTCGCAATGAAAACACTGAATAATGCGAGTTCGGAAGCGACTGGGAAAATTTCCTTAGGAGGAATTCTTTATCACATTGTCACGGATTAAAAGACTTAAAGCATTCACTCAAACGAGGTCGGATTTAGCTAATCCAGATACAGTTGTTACCATGGCAACGACAACTTTTCCATTGAGATTAAATTCTAGCTGCGAGAATGCAAAGGCGAGTCGCTGCGTAAACCCGCCCTAATGCTGCCCGAGAAATAACTTGGGAGCAACTCTTCTGCAATCCCGGTATTTAAGCCTTGACGGGTTCTTAAGATGGGTCGCTTTGACGGGTGAGGTGTTGCCGGCCTAACGGTCCGGCTAAAATAAGACAGTATCGTCCAGTTTACAATATTTTATAAACACATTCTTAAAACACATGCAGCGACGAAAGTGTTTGCAATAAAACAGTAGGGTTTTTATCTTAAAACAGTAGTGTTTATTTTACAACACAGGATAAACACACGCGTGTTCCTTAAACACATTTTCAAAAACATGCGCTGTAACAAAACACTTCTGTTTTATTTAAAAAAAACAAAAAAAAACACTTTTTTTGCTACATGTATTACAAGCATTTGTTTACAAGATGTGAACAAATAAATGCTGATGTTTTATATTAAACGCATTTCACGCGTAGCCTATACAGCGCCATAACACAACATGTTTTGAAAGGTTTTTTTTTTCTCAGCCAGTGAAATTTGTAAAACCTTTTTAGGTGTTTTTCAGCTAAAAAATTCTGAAAACGTTTTCTAGGTGTGTCTAATTTTAAAACACGTTTTAACAGTAGGGCTTCTCATAATATTGGCCGGTCCGACACCACTGTCAACACTGGCCAATGTTTGTACCTCTAAACAAATATATCGTCTATGCCACTCATAATGTAAGTAAACATTAAACTTTTACGACAAGAATGGTGTTCATTGACTAGGTCAAACATAAACTGACATATTTGCAAGCTCATAAAACAAAAATCTCGCTTTTTTCATTTAATATTTATATTTATTGTTGACCAATCTCGACACCAACGCGAAAATCCATCAATTCCATTACAATACATCAATACACCATTACACGACAGTAAACGCAATGTTTAGACCACACACAATGACTGGGTTGTTGCTTATTGATTAGGCCTAACATAAATTGGCCTTTTCAATTGGCGTTGTTCCCTCTTCTTCTCTCGAGGATAATCCCATTCACATTTTAGGGCTTTTTTCCACCCCTGCTGTACTTGTGGTCTCCCCAAAACCGCAGTTTAGTTTCCTCTACACAAATCTTGAACACGCAAACTACATTGTTCTTTGTAGTCACTTTTCACACACTTGGGTGTGTTCCCGTAGATAGGCCGGCCGGCCGGGTCTTTAAAACCTCTCTCCGATGCGTCGCGCTTGTTCTTCGGTGGATATCTTGCTGAGATGTGGGCAATCAAGCGATGGCCGAAGCCACTCTACCGAAGGGGTGGCGGCATCTTTTCTTTGTACCCGGATTACATGGTCAATCAGATTTGGACGGGTTTTCGTGGGTGGGCCTGTGACGGACAGCGGGTGGCCTGGCTATACGGCCGGCTCGCCTCCGGTCAGGTCGCGGGGTGTTTTGCCCCTCACTCAACCCCTAACCTCGCCTCATTCCAAAAGTAGTATGGAAAAGCAAGCGCCGCCATTATGTTTGCCTGTTTTGCTAATGTTGTTAAGTGAAAAGAAGCGAAAGTGAAGCTTTAAGCCGGAAGAAGGAATTTGAGTTCTGAGTGGCTCAATCGTCTTGTTGATGGAGTTGATTTGCTTGAGTGGGCATTTTAATGGAAGTCTATTCGTCGACAAGGCAGATTGTGTTGTAGCTGTTAACGAAGGCAATTTCCAAGCTGCGGGGGGTTCATCTCCCTCACTTAAGGGGGGGGGGAGTGGGCGAAAATAAGGTGTTAGGGGATCTTAGGTGTAAGTTGGGATGGGCTGGTTTAATTGAAAATGCGAAGCAAAAAGTAACACAGATATAACCAAGGGGAAGTTTTGTTGAAATTAGTTAATGGTTTACTTGACTGCAAAAGGAAGTGTTTTAGATAAACACGTTTTAGTCGCACCTGGAGAAATTTTCTAGACGTTTTAGCTGAAAAACGCACATGGCCTTTTTAGCATTGGTTGAGAAGAAACCGTAAGCGTTGTAGTGTTGCATACGTGAAATGAATTTAATGCGGACTCTATAGAGCAGAGACATTTGCCGCCATATTGGCACCAGTATGGGTTTTGGAGGGCATAACTACAAGGTGCACTACATAAAAATGGAGGGAAAAACAACGGAAGAGCGGATTTCTTAGGCTTAAAATAACGTTGTTTTCTCCAACAACAAAAATCGCGCGTTTTAGGTCTAAGAAATCACTCTTCACAGCATCGGCTTCAGTATGACGCCCTTCTGTTTTTCTCTGCAGTGCCCCTTGCAGCTAACCCATTAAGGCTCCAGCATAGAGTTATATACAGTAATACTACGTCGTATCACTGCTGTATAATTTACATAATTTTATAAACACAAACTTAAAACACAGATGCAGTAAGTAACTATACTTTAAAAAGCCTCTGTTTTTAACAAAATGGATATTTTTTCAGCTTGTGTTTAGTGTAAACACTTACGTTTAACACCTGTTGTAAAACAAGCGCAATTGTTTTAAAATAAAAACACAACCGTCAACACTTGCTTCACCTGAGTGTTCTTTAGTATGTGTTTTTGAAGTGTTGCAAATGAACGCTAGTGTTTTATATTAAACACGTTTCGTGTATGCACAGTGTAAAATATCGCTAACGTTCTGATAAATCGCTTGCCATCCATTGCTATTGGTAAAGCAGTTTTACAGGTTTTTTCAGCTAATGCGTCTGAAAACGTTTACTGGGCGTGTTTAAATGGTGTTTATTTTAAAACACTTGTTATTATAGGACAGTAGCCTATTGTATTTGGTAACCCGTGATTAAACAATGGAAGTCTATACCACACGCCATGGCTGTTTGCTGCGACGTACATATCACATGACTGGGCTAGTCCAATCAGACGGCCAAACAGCCGTTGTTCTCGTTCGTCATTGGCTAACTCATGGTGACGTCACAGCAAACAGCCATTGCACATGGTTTAAGCCTAAGCATAAATCTCAAAGCATAAACCCGTACACTCGTAGAATCATAAACTCATAACACTAAAAGCATAAACTCATAAACTAGATTGAAGCATAAATCGTTAAATAAGCTTTTTCTATCAATGTAGAAGTACGCAAACCTTTTTATTATTAACCTATTTGGCATTCCGTGTCGTGTGTTTTTGCAACATAGGCGACAGGAATGAAAGCGTGAAATAAAAACGCTCACCTGCGAATCGGTAAATCCCGCAAAACAAGAGGAAAAAAAAAACACGTCCATGTTGTTTTTCGAAATAAATCTAAAACGCCAAACATGAAACTGTACTGCGTGGAGGTTGAAAGCAAGTATACACAGTGAGTATTTAAATATTTCATCTTTTTTCTTATCTGTATTGCAGTTTTCGTGTATTCTATAGGTTTACCTTCTGAAAAAAGACATGATTCAATGTCCGAAAATTAAAGACTTTATTTTTTTTCCTGTTTCGCGGTGTTCGCTCATTCTTCACTTACCCTATAATCGTATTTAAAGACGCTTTGTTTTATCGAAGCGTATTGTTTGGTGTAATAGGCTGGCCATACGAATGCTTTGAAGAGAGGGAAGGGAAATAAGGCGGGGATTTAAATGAGAGGGTATGGGAAATAATTATCGAGGTACTTTTTTGTGGGTGGTCCCGACGTTGGAAACGAATTGAAAATTATAGCCTCGCTGCATAACCGTGAACTATGAGAAGTACATAGACTTATCGCTAGGCGGTTCCAATACGTGCTCAATTATAAGTTGGCGAATTGGGAGACCTTGGAACAGAAAAGCCAGTGGCGTGGTGGCTGGATCTTCCAGTCGGGTCCTTCTGAAAAGTGACGTCCTAAAAAAAAATATAAAAAATCCTTCTCCCTCACATTTTCCCCCAAAATTGGCTATAACAAAACTACCGATAAAAATTCCAATTTCTTCCTAAACGAATTTAGTGCATACAGTAGCCTAACGCAGAAAGTTTTTGGTTTTTTATTCATTGAAGTAACACAGGAAATATGCAATGAAAAAGAAAAATCACGTTTAGAACTGTTTATTTATTTATTTATTTATTTAAAGAGAGGTATCTCCCACGCAGCCAAGGTGCCACTGCGATCATTGCAAATTTGCATTATATTTTCTACTATGGCGGCGGAGAACCCCCCCCCCCCCATTAATTCAGCTATGCCAGGTTGCCGTGGACCCCTCACTCCCAGCCACGACGCCACCGGCAAAGCGTTATAAAACCATGCCATATTCAAAATCCTTAAAAATTACCAACCAACGTCAAAGTTGTAGGAGTGCACCTTTTACTTTTTGGGGTCGTACATTTTGTGCCATTCTTCATAATGTTGCTAAATCACATGTAGATCCTTTTTTTTGGGGGGGGGGGGGGTGCGGTCTCACCTGCCCCTCACAGCGTATTGTCAGGTGTCAACTGATTCCACAGGCATATTATTGGCATCTGCTCGACACCTATTTCTGGTGAACCGACCTTTACCTTTAATAAACAGTAACGACCCCACAACTCCATGCAATGCACTTTAAATTTAATTTTCGAGAACAATTGTAGTTCTCTTGGTCACAATTTCTGGAAGACAGTTTAAAATTTTTTCACACAACATCCAACGGGCTTATTTTTCCCGACGCCATCTTT
>JAHWFP010073499.1:55787-128837 GCA_023313725.1 Lithobius niger | reverse complement strand
AAAGATGGCGTCGGGAAAAATAAGCCCGTTGGATGTTGTGTGAAAAAATTTTAAACTGTCTTCCAGAAATTGTGACCAAGAGAACTACAATTGTTCTCGAAAATTAAATTTAAAGTGCATTGCATGGAGTTGTGGGGTCGTTACTGTTTACCAGGAACAGACATTGAAGTTTATCCCCCCTTCATTTCCACAAAGTAACTACTTTTCCTTTTAGAGCGGATTTCTTAGGCCTATAACGCGCGATTTTTGTCGATTTGTTGGCAGTTGCTGACATTTTAAAGCAAATGGTATATCTTTTCTTTTCCGATTACAACCTAGCAGCATAAGGGATTGGAGAAAGCAACGTTTTTTTAAGCCTATGAAATCCGCTCTCAAAGCACTGCCTTGACTAGAAGTGCTGTTGTTTAATCCTCCATTTTAATCTAGTGCCCCTTGCAGCTATCTCTCTTGTAGCCAATATGACGTCACATGACGCTGCTCTATAAATGGTTTCTTCTCAGCTAGTGATATTTTTAAAATTTTTTTATGTTGTTTTTTTTTCTTTCAGATAAAACGTCTAAAAACGTTTAGGTACCTAAAATGTATTTATTTTGAAACTCACATTTCTACAATACATTTCGCCTAGTTCAAATCTTAGTTTCATCACTCGGATGAAACGTATCGAGTACATAAAGGTGGCCATGACTTTTGAAAATGGCTTGGTTTCAATGTGCGTTGGTGTAGTTGCACGGAGGTCTAATTAATATAGCGGCAGCCCCACATCCCCTTTTTTGTGACCTTAAATGGAGTGTTCGTCGACGTTGCAGAATACAGACTTAACGTTCTATATGGGGGTGTCTGAAAGAATAGATATATAGGGAGAAGAAAACTAAGAATAGCTAAAGGGGGAGAGGGATAAAAGAATTCTTGTCCGTAAGGGGGCAAGATCTCATCCCTGTATCGGTCACCTACCATATATTTGCGATGATGCAGCTAAAACTGAGGACTCCGGCAGCTTGTGTGTTTAAACAACTCTGCAATTCTTTTATCCAGCTATTCTGCAAGGGTAGGCTTTCAGGATGTAGTTTTGTTGTTTCATGAGCAAGTTCTTGTTACAGTGTGCGAGCAAACTGCCATCTGTAGGCTACAGGCTTCTCTATCTCGATCTTTTCTGACACTTTTTTTTCCAGCTTTAAACTCTTTAAACTCATTCAATCTTACCGTCCACCACCATTCCAGAACCTGCTTTTGGCAATCTAGTTGCGTCAAGCGCGGATGTTTAGGAAAGATTGGGATGGGAAAATGAGGGGGGGGGGGTAGTAGCTCACTCTCACCCCCTTTTCCAGTCCCGAACCTCTTTCTACAACATGCACACACCCACCCACACATGCACATACACGCCCCACACGCTGCAAAATGTTAGGGGTATCTGCAAATTTCGTCGGCACTGTTGAAACGCGCAGTCTGCAAGATGGCGAGGCTGCAAACAGGCCTTCCCGCGTTTATCAGCGTTCCTGCACTCATCGGGCTGTTATCAGGGTGTATTAGCTCCAACATGCACTTGCCTTCCTCCTCTCTTTGCCTGCAACAAGAGCGGCCGATAGCTTCTTATCGCACACTCTCCCTATTTAGCATGGCGAACTTTTCTAAGCTGCTGAGATCTTTTGTTTTTCCCCAAAGGAAAAGTCCTCCTCTAGTTTCTGTTTGATCGCGTCTACCGACAAAACGTGGGCTCCCGCCTTCCACACAGCAACGCGCGAGAGCTTCGTCGGTTTGGTGGTTGTGTTTTTGCGTAGCCTCGTTTAGTTTTTACCCGTCTTGCAAACGAGAAAACGAAAAAAAAGGTTTTACTCATATTATTCGATGTTCAAAATTTGAGGTAATTTTCGTTAGTTGCAGAAGTTCGAAAACGAGTTGCGGGTAAAGGGCAGTCGAAGTTTATAAATTGTTTCCAAACTTTATTTATGTCATTTGATTTTGATTTTTTTTTTTGCGTAACTAATAGCAAATGGGGGAAGTGGGATTAGCTCCTGCTTACTATATAGTTTCACATGTAGTCCACGTTTTTTTTATTCTTTAGAAGCAGAACATAGGCAAGTCTGAAAGCAGTTGTTACTGAAAGCAGAAAGTAACAACTCAGACACAGAAAGTCGGAAGCAGAATATAGGCAAGTCTAAAAGCAGAAAGTGACAAGTCAGACACAGAAAGTCAACAGCAGAGGAGAAAGTAAGAAGCAGAACGTAGGCAAGTCTGAAGGCAGAAAGTGACAAGTCAGAAGCAGAGTATATAAAGTTATAAGCAGAACGCAGGAAAGTCTGAAAGCAGAAGTAACAAGTCAGAAGCAGAAAGGTAGAAGCATACGAGAAAGTTATAAGCAGAACGTAGGCAAGTCTGAAAGCAGAAAGTCAGAAGCATAGGAAAAAGTTAGAAGTAGAACGTAGGCAAGTCTGAAAGCAGAAAGTAACAAGTCAGAAGCAGAAAGGCAGAAGCGTAGAAGAAAGTCAGAAGCAAAACGTAGGCAAGTCTGAAAGCAGAAAGTCAGAAGCAGATAGTAGGCAAGTCTGGTAAAAAAGAGGATAAATACCCTGGAATTTTTAATGAGCAGCCTACGATGATGACAGGGGACAGGGAATGTCTTCTATAGGACAGAACCTATCCCATATTTACTGAATGAGCTTGGTAGTGTTTCATAGTGTCTTGGGCTAAGGACACTAACAAGGTCCCTCCTACAAATACCGATCATACTAGCTGACGTCAAGCACGAGCTCTACCGGCAAAATTCTTAAGTTCAAAGTAAGAACGCTGCGTGTGGCTTTCATATCAGGTGGAAATAACTTTCAAAAAGAAGAATTTTGTGTTAACCTCCGCATCACTTATTTAATGTTGTAGTTTTGCAGCTAATTCATTCTGTTTTTTTTTTTTTTGTTTGTTTGGGTAGAGGCGGGGGGGTAGAGTTTGGGTAGAGA
Source organism: Lithobius niger (assembly GCA_023313725.1). Classification (NCBI taxonomy): domain Eukaryota; kingdom Metazoa; phylum Arthropoda; class Chilopoda; order Lithobiomorpha; family Lithobiidae; genus Lithobius; species Lithobius niger. The sequence continues at coordinate 125,892 of JAHWFP010073499.1, read as the reverse complement.
GGTGGAGGTCAAACGGTCTAAAAATACTCCATCGTGAAGCAATGCTAAATGAAGCAAAATTAAATTACGTCCAATTACAAGAGATTAAGTGTTTTCATGCTCATTTTATGTGAAATCCAACATGAAATAGAATGAAAAATATTGCATTCTACAGTAATGAATGAAGGAAACACAAGGGCGCGAACATTTAGTAGGCCTGCTAGTATTTATGGTATTCACTGCTTAGTTCGTTTCTGTGTCATATTTCTTTGACATTGTATTTCATCCAGAGTTCTAACTTGCTGGGTGCAACTCCCAAACACCAACTATATGAGGAAGCCTCGTTCAGCCTGGCCTTTTATACACGCTGGGGGAGAGGATTCCAGCTAATGATTTACGTCACGTGACTGGCTGACTGCAGGAATCCGGTCCAACTGGTTGAGCAGTTGGCGCTCGGCCAATTCTCGTGTTTAAGCGGCAATAATTGGACTGGCGCACAGCAGCTGATGTTAACGTTATCAGCTAATGTTAGCAAGTGGTGACTTCGTGCTGTGTCTTACCGTACATGTAATCCGTTACAACGTTTTACGCCTGTGCTTATAAAGTGTCGCAAATTGAAAGCTAGTGTTTTATTTTAAAAACACTTCACATCTGAAAACGCTGTGGTCATTGTGGTCATCGCGGCCGAGTTGTGAGTTGTGCTGGAGGTTTGCGGATCTGGTCGAACCCCTGGAAAGGAGGTCTTGGCACAGCCCTCGCCAGGACTGCCGGCCAGGGTAGCGTGAGAGGCTACCATGCTCCTTCAGTGGCTATGGGAACTCTTCTGGCAATTTCTGGACAATCTTTTGGCCCCTACGATGATCAGAGGTTTCCCGGATCGAAACCCCGGATTGGCATCTCCCTTTACGAGATATTTCTTCTTCTCTAAAAGTCTGGTAATGTTCAAAATTGAGCCGGTTCAGCCATACAAGCATTAAGTTGCTTCGGCTGACGTAAGGCTCAAAGAAATCAATTAAAAAAAAAAACTATAGTTTAAAAGGTTTCTTTTCTACCCATATGCTTTATCTAAAAACGATTTTATGTGTATTTTTTAGATAAAGAAAAAGTCTGAAACCGTTTTTTAGGTGTGTCTAGAAGGTGTTTAAAGCTGTTTATTCTAAAACGCATGTTTTTTTTACAGGGTGTTTGCATATTTTGTTCATTGTATGTGTAACTCAAAAGGATACGCTACCAGGGACGACACTAAACAAAAAATACAAGTAAAAATAACACTCTCGCAATTCTATTCTCTTTGTTACACCCAACGTTCTCAATTGTATTCTACACCATTTTATTTGGGAATATTTTTAAATCCACCTGAAACTACAACTATAATAGGCTTTATTCATATGACCCCAAGTCAGCTCCCGTCGCTGACAAAGAAACTAACGTAGTTTACTTAAGTAACCAGACCCCCCTCGATCCCCCCTTGGCGTTGTCCCTGTACGCCACGGAAGGACAACGCAGTGAAGAAAATTAGCAAAGTCTTGAATGCTCAGCTTTAACTTTTTACTGACTTTTTAAGCCTGACGGGCCATCACAGTAATTTGCGAGTGACGACATGGCCCAACCTCTTTCAATGAATATACATAATAACCCCCCCCCCCCCCCCCCCCACTCCCTATTCTTTTATATCTCAAAAATCAGTCACGTGAAAAGAAACTTAATAGCACAGGGAATTGAAGTAGGCGCAAAAATAAAAAAAATTCAGAAGAGGTGGAAAAAAAATTAAAAGTGCAACTCACTGATGCAGTAAATCTAGTTTATTCGGCTTTAATGACGGTTGCACAAGTCGGCTTTTGCTGCAACAGCGCTTTATTTTTTATTACAAAGCAGGGTTTGCGGCACTCTTCGGGCCCCTAATCGTCTCGTAAAGTGTATAATTGGTAACAATTGCTATAATTTTCGGGACATGATATAAAAGACGCCGTGTGGACGGACGGGTCACCTCGCTCACCACCACCTCGTCCCTATCTCAACAACACCTGTTTATTATGCACAGGTAATAATAATGCGTGGCGCAATATAAGAGTCGTATTTCGGAGATTTTAAAATTAAAAAGTTGGTTGAGTTTGAGGGTGTGAAACAATAATTTTTTTCGAAGCGGATCTGAATGATGCAAGAGCGCCCATCCTTGCGAGTGGTAATTTATTTGTGGGCTAAACAATTTTTTGTGTGTGCGAGTAGTTTTAATTTTTTTATTTATTTATTTATTTATTTATGCGTTCCCAACAGGTGCACTTGTTGGATTGTCCTGTTTTGTGAGACAAGGCCTTTTAAAAAAAAACAAACAAAAAAACATTTTTACTTGGGGAAGGGGGACCTTTTTTTTACTCTTCCTGCCTCTCTCCTACATATTTTAGGGTACGTATACTGCAAATAAAATTTTAAAGGATTACCCTACTAAAACATTAGATTAGTCTTTAGTTCATAACACAGTAAAAAAAGTACGTTAAATTATGATACAAATTAATTCGTTCCAGTTTTTCTTAACCGTAATAATATTCGAATGAATTGTAATGTAAGCCTAATGAATAAAGATGTCAACATGTACAATGGTAGCTCATTGGCACCTCAATGGTACAATGGCACCTCATGATGGCATCTCATGGCACCTCATGCACCTCAATGGTACAATGGCAACTCATGATGGCATCTCATGGCACCTCATGGCACCCCATGGCGCCTCATGGCACTTCAATGGTACAATGGCACCTCATGATGGCATCTCATGGCACCTCATGGCACCCCATGGCACCTCATGGCACCTCATTGTACAAAGCCAACAATCGGCCTCATTCAGATAAAATGTCGATTCGGAACCTTGCATATACACTTTGATGGTTAAAAGAACTGGAAACGAGTTAAATTTTTTGTACCGCAAATTTACGGAAATTGTTAACCGTGAACGGATCTACTGAGCTTGAGCGTGAAAAAGCTTCTTCTTACCTTCAAAACGAACTGTGCTACATGTGTAATGATGGAGGGTACAGGACACTTTAGTGCACAAACACTCCTCATTCAGATAAAATGTCGAATTGGAAGTGTGTGCATACACTTTTACAGTTAAGAGAAATGGAAACAAATTATCAGTTTTTTTTTGTCCGTAAATTTGCGGAAATTTTTGAAAGGGAAAGCCTCTACTGAGTTTGAGCGAGAAAACTGGCAGAGAAAGTGGAACTTCTGACTCTGGAAAAAACTGTAAAAGTCGTCAAGTACGTTGGTGTAGTTTATATCGTACGAAGTCTGTTTAAACACGAATTTATGCAGCTTTTGGCAACACGTGTGTGTAAGTGTTGTATGGCTCTTCGTGTTGCGTCCTTTTCCAGAACCATCTGTTTCTCATCCCAGCACGAACCTTGTAGTTTCCCTTAAAGGCCAGGCATTTCACATTATGCAAAGAGAAACGTAATTACTGACCACACAAGCCTGCATTTATAACTTACACACTTTTAGTGGGGGAACGCTGAAAGTTCTAATGGTAATTTGGAGCGCGCCTGGCTTTTGTTTCCTGGATGGTGTTCGCGCCGAAAAGGGGCTGTCATCACAACAAACCGTGATTCTGACCAGCGCTTTATCGTTCCGCTTTGCGCCAAAATGATAGTAGCCAGAGCGACGAAACCATGCGGCCATTCTCCCTTTTAACATTCCTCCCTCCCCTTTCTGTTTTCTGGTCAATTAACTTCGAAAGTGGCTTTTAACCAATTGAAGGAAACCGAAAGCTGAATTATTTAGAGCACATAAGGGTCGAGGGGTTCGACAAATTTGGAAATCTCGTGCACCTAAGATTTGGATTTGTAAATCCGTTGCAAATCTTGTGCAAATCTTGTAAATCTTGGGTCAATCATTAAACCTTGTCTAAATCATTCAATTCGTGTAAATCTTGTAAAAATCTTGGAAATCTAGTATAAATCTTGTAAATCATTCAAATCTTGTAAATATTGTGTCTTTCTTCTAAATCTAGTGTAAATCATTCAAATCTGTGTAAATCTTTAAATCTTCTGTAAATCCGTGTAAGTCTTGCAAAACTTCATGTAAATCATCAATTTTACTTAAAATCTTTTCCAATTAAATCTTTAAATCCCAGCATATCCGTAAATCTTCGTAAATCCGTTGGAAGATTTACAGAATTACAAATCTCGCACACTTTTTTTGTATCTTTGTCGAACCCTTCGATAAGGATGCATTTGTAAATTTCGTTACATGGCTGACAGTTTTGAATACTGGTTAAGTGCGGTGGTAAGCAGCACAAAGGAGATACTTCTCTTCCTTTGCTGGTATCCTGTCTATCGGTATTAACAAGAGCAGCAAGAAGGAGGAGCCTCCAACATAATTTTACTCTTTGTTCCACCGTTTGTAGTCCTGAGGAATTCGGCAAAGCTAAAATCTCGTACACACTCAAGATTTAGATTTATAAATCCGTTGCAAATTTTGTGCAAATCATTAAACCTTGTAAAACTCTTGTAAATCTTGTAAATCTAGTCCAAATCTTGTAAATCACGTAAATCTGGGGTAAATCATTTAAACATTACTTAAATCTTTTGTAAATCTTGAAATCCCAGCTAATCTTCATGTAAATCTTCCAAATCTGTAAATCTTAAAATTCCTGCAAATCCGTATAAATCTTGCAAAAACGTTATGTAAATCATTAAAACGTGCTTAAATATTCAATAAATCTTTAAATCCCAGCAAATCTGCAAGTATCGTAAATCTGTACATTTGATTATTTAAATTTAAATTCATCAATCTTTACGCGTGCTCATTTTAACAAGTAATGAGTGAAATTTCAATCATCTCTTTTTTTTTTCCGGTACACTTGTTTTTTTGTTTGTTTTTAATCCGTGTACCGTGTAATCCGCGCGCCTAAAAACTGGAAAAGCTAACTAATTAATGTTACGTTAAAGTGACATCAAACGCCGAGTATTAATAAACTAATTCGTAATCAGGATAATGTTGGTGAACAATTGATGCTCAGAGGGATTAGTTAGCAAAAAAAAAAAAAACAAACAAAAAAAAACCTGTAAAATACACAAATTAAGTGCATGCACGCGCACAAACATTAAACATTTCAAATACAAACCGTGTTCACTTTCTGGCATAACCATTGAGTAAAACGAATCCTTGTTCCCTGGAATTGGAGTTCAAATTATAGTTCGTTGTGTGCGAGTGAACTCTGATCCGTTTTCATTCGTGTTCCTTGACAGTTGTGAGTATGGGGATACGGGCTCTAATCCTTTTTTCTAAACGGCGAAGCCGTTTTTTGTTCAGTTAATTTGTTTATTGTTCTGTTTATGCCCTGGGAGTGGTGCCCAGACTAAACGATATGGTGTGACGTTGTGTGCATGATAGCGAAATAAAATTAATACAGATCCAAACCTATTTACGTTGCTTTTTGGACTTATATGTCAGACTGCCGAAGCGGGGTATCGAACCCACGAACTTTGAAACCAAACGCCAAGGTCTTACCGCTGAAACCAAAGGACTCGGCCTTTGGTTTCAAAGGTCGTGGGTTCGATTCCCCGCTCAGGTAGTCTGATATATATGTCCAAAAGGCAACGTAAATAGGTTTGCATCTGTATTTATTTAACTCTTGTTGAGCCTTTGGCTTTTAAACGCGAAATAAAGTGTAGACTTGCAGCTGGCTGCAGTGTTCGCAGTCTTTGTTTTAGTTTCGTATAGTTATATGCAGGGTGTATGGCTTTGGGCCATGGCCTTGAATAAAATTTGCAAATTTCCCTGCGGCTGGCGTTTGCTGATTGGCAGAGTTCCTTAATTGAAATGTTTAAAACAATGTAAAAAAATAAAACTGATCGTTCAGGGCCCCGTCACTACGAAATGGCTCAACCATATGAAAAAGTGGTCTCTTTGAGGATGAAGGACCAGGAAATTTCTGGCTTGGATCATGTTTCAGTTGGTATAGGTGCAGTAGTTTTTTTCTGAAACAGTTGCAGAACAACAACAACAAGTGAACAGTTTTCAATTACATGTGGCTCCCCTACTTTTTACTCTTACACAGAATTGCATAATTTTTGGCATACCTTCCGTACTTATATACTGTCTGGCCCCGTTTGGTCGGAAAATATTGAATTGGGACCGAGATATATTGTTATAGTTATGCTGGAGAGAGAGGAGTTCAATCATCTAGTGTCGCGCCAAGTTAGGCAACAATCATCACAACAAACATCACATCAATTCAATTGTCGAGGTTGTAAACCATTGTAGCGCGGCGTCATAGCGTCAGTGTCTTATATCTTGTAGCATAGTTGGGCACATTTCAGGTACTTGGGGGAAAAATAATAATGCGGTACAAAAGCTTAAATTGTGTTGAAATCAAGAGCAATGGCCCACCTGACAAAAATTTACTCGTGTAGGAATGTCAGCTAAGCTGCCTTTAATCCAAAATTTGACCCTCAATAACGTTAAACTATTAATCAGTGCGATTAACTTGGCGAATGTTTTGGTGTGTTGATATCACTCCTTTGAAGGGCAGAATCATTCGGAACTTGGCGGTCCCTTTTACCAGTTTTGGTTTTTGATATGATATAATATACGAATAACTTCCTATCAACTGCTAAGGTAATCTCGATACGGAGAGGAACAATTTTTCTATGAAATACCGAGGATTCACAATCAACATAAGCACGAGCGCATACGGTACAATCGCTTCGGCTATCCCGATCCAAAAAGTAAGCTTTTTAGGCATATTTCCGGCTTCCTTTACATCCCATTACCATCTGATTTTGTCCTAGTCCACTGTATTGATACGGGCTAGTATTATATTCGTTATATTAGTTGGCCTCGGTACGTGTCGTGCAGCTTAATATTTATGGTGACATATTTATTACAGATCGTATTCGTGAGCAATAGACAATCAGCGAATACGAGCGATATAAACGTTGTATATTGGCCACGGTATGCATATGGAGTTGGCGACATACACCTCATCAGCTATAGGTAATATTTGCAACGCGCTAACTTAATGATCCGGAAAGCCCATTAGCAGGGCTGACGTAATCAATAATGCAACATGCGTAAGCACCCATGATGAAATGTGAATTAATAAATCCTTTGTATTGCAAATGAGCGACGCGAAGCCGTTGGCAAGTCAAGGGGAGTACCTACAGGGGAATAAACTTTAAGTAATCCTCACTGGGCTACGTTAAAGACCTATGGCTATGAATGACTAAGGTCTGAACATAAGTTGCTTAGAACAAAGAATAACCTTATATATGTAAGCTTGTCCAAGTCAGGAGCATCGCTGCCACTTTAAATTGCACCCAGTGATCTTAAATAAAAAGTTCGATTGTTTTTTACTGCATCAGCATCAGGGCGGAAATGCCGACTGTGCTACACTGTGAAAACCAGTGTTTTGAAATAAATACATGCAGTTTAGACATACCCAAAAAATATTTTTCGACGCTTTTAACCGGAAAAAAAAAAGTAAAAGTGTTTCAAAAATATCGTGGAATGAGAAGAAACCTTTCAGAACTTGGAAACTTTCAGAAGAAACCTTTGGCAAATGGAAAACAGGGTTCCAAAAATCCAACCCCGCACGATAAAGAACAAATTCTTTAAACTTAATGTTAAAAAAAAATAAAATGTGCCAGTATACAAAGGTAACTACCGCAACCTTTGTTTCTATTACTCGCACATTTCAGTTTTTACCTTTTTCTGTTTATATTACATAAAATCACTAATGGCAACACGGGCCTCAATCTTTCGCGTTTAGCAGTGCAAAATATATAGTGAAAAGAATTGAGATAATATCTTTAAAATTCCCTCTTAAGTTTCAATGTCACTTTTATTTTGTAGTTTTTCTAAATGCTGTTTGCTTAAAATAATAGGCCTAACTAGAATGTATCTTTCTTTTTCAGCCAAACCGGAGGACTTATCGCCAACGGCGTCTCTTCTTCCCACAAGTCCCCGGGAAGCTGATCCCTGTTCGCCGCGTGCCTCTCCGGCTGTCGCCGAGAGTACGGCTACGGCAGCGGCCAGCCCCGAACCCCGGCCCACCCGAGAGCCTGAGGCGCGTGCTCCGGCTGTTCCAGCACCTTGCACGTGCGAAGATTTGCTAACGGTAGACTGCCATCTTGAAACCAAAGACCTCTGGGACAAATTCCACGAATTAGGGACGGAGATGATTATCACCAAGACAGGAAGGTAACTATCTGAAGTAAACTTATACTATATGTTAATTTAAGACAAAAATTGTAAGGGTGGAGGGGTAAACGCAAACGATTTCCCAATGGATCCCAGATTTGTCCGAAATTTTGAAGACTTACGGTTGGGATATCCAGTTGAGGGTTAACGTTAACCTTTTGGCTAAACTCGGTAATAAGGAAAAAGGGTGATATCCATCACGAAATAACTTGAGGGCTAAGCAATATTTAGCCTGAAGGTCGAGGACTAACTTAGCACTGAGCAGTCAGCCCCGAGATGTAAAAAGCGGTGATATCCAACTATTATTAGCGTTATTCCTGAGCGTTAACAACATATTAACAGGGCTAATTTAGCCTGAAGGTCGAGGTCTAAGGAGTAAAGAGCTAACAAAACCCCAACTTAGTCCAACATGGATATCACCAACTTTTTTCTCCAGTCCACTAACTCCCAGGTCGAGATTTAGTTATACCCAGGGTTAAACTAATACGGGGCTATTTTGGACCTCAACTGGATATCCCCACCGTTAAAGTTAAAGTGAGTTTGTTCTCCACTTATTATCCGTTTTGTTCAGCCATTCTACCATTCTACCGTCCATCTTATTGTTAAATTTTGCAGCAAGCGAAGGTATGGGTAAAAAAAAAAAAAAACAGGCCGAATACTGGCATCCTCGTTACGTACGGTAACAAAAATGGCATACATTTTCATGTTGGTACTTCGTCAGATAGCTAAAACAATAACACAACAAAATAATATTAAACTTTACCGAAATTTGCTGCTCATATGACAATGTGCTGCATGTATGTAACGTAGCAAAATTTGGAATCAAACCTTCCAGGGGTGTGAAGATAAAATTTCAACATTTTTCCTAAAGAAAGTCACCCAATTCCATGATTGGTTAACTTTTGTTAATATTCACTCAGTCATGGAAGACTGGGTGAATTTGTTTCTGGAAAATGTTGAAACTTGATCATCTCATCACCTTTTGGACGATTCGAAGTTTTACTTCCTTTCTGTAAGGTCCGCTAAGATTAAAACTACGTCGCGACGCGAGGGACGTCAGCTTCAATCTCAGATGGGCTTGCTTTTCTAAAGGCAGTGCTACTTCCGTTTGAGTGCCAGATTTCGGTAGGTTTGTTTTTCATCATCATTTTTACGGTGCGCTCACTGACGTATGTTATTGTTTCTGATGAAGAGTCCGGTGTAGTGGCACGAAAATTTAATATTTTTTTTTTATTACATACACGAGGAAATCTCCAGTGTTCCTTCGATCTGTTTTTTGTTTTCATTCGTCTCTTGTCCTCGTATCAAAAAAAGTTTTAAAATAAGAAAATGCGAAAATATATTGGAATTACTGAGGACCCAGACTGTAAAGGTTTAACGGACGGAAAGTGGTCATGTTGTCTGAGCAGTGACTGACTTAGCCTATGCTGCCTGTCACTGCTGCCTGCCACAGGCTATGTGGAAAGTAGGTAGAACATATACCTTGGCAGCCAGTCTCGGTAACGTAAAAGACTACACGGTCAATCAGCAGCTTTTGCATTTATTCTGGGATTTATAGTCGTAGATGTACACGTGTTGAATTTCCAGGTTTTACCTCCTCCTCACTACACTTCTTTGCAAGTTGAAAATGTGCGTCTAGTATGGTTCGAAATTGTGCCGTTACGAATAAGAGTTTTCTTCAGATGGTGTAGAAGGCTCCAAGAAATGTTTGTAAAAGTAAATAAATAAATAAATAAATAAATAAATAAATAAATAAGTATTTCGTAGCATTCGGGTGCTGCAGCCATTCACGTGTCGTCATCTGCCGTCATCTCGAATCCCAGTCTTCCGAATACATAACTGCTCTGATCGATGGTTAAAGGGACATAACTTCCTAACGAGATCCTACCAAATTTCTCACTACATGACGTCAAGTACTGTCACAAGGGTTTATTTATTTACCATAGTCAGCCCCTTGCTAGAAATGCATTTTAAAATACGGAGTCTGGAAGATTTAGTGCTGAATGTATTTTTCGGGCATCCTGCTCATACATACAGTTTTGTGCGCTTAGTTGTTGTCCCTACTTTCATGACGCATCATCGTTTCCAGCCTGTAGCGTTCATGTGTCATTTGAACCTCGTTTCATTGATGTTTTGTAATCGCATGCGTAACGCTTCGTCACGTGAAGAAGCGAGAGGAAGTGAGTGACATTGCAGTATACTACGCTGCATCTCGCAAAACGGTACGACGGCAACATGTGAGGACTGAGAATTGTGAGTGGCTCTTAATAGAGCAGTGACTCGACGTAGTATTATTGTATATAACTCTATGCTGGAGCCTTAATGGGTTAGCTGCAAGGGGCACTGCAGAGAGAAACATAAGGGCGTCATATATACTGAAGCCGATGCTGTGAAGAGTGATTTCTTAGACCTAAAATGCCCGATTTTTGTTGTTGGAGAAAACAACGTTATTTTAAGCCTAGAAATCCGTTTTTCCGTTGCTTTTCCCTCCATTTTTATGTAGTGCACCTTGTAGTTATGCCCTCCAAAACCCATACTGGTGCCAATCTGGTGCCAATATGGCGGCAAATGTCACTGCTCTATACAGCAAATAGGAATATCCCATTAAGTAGGCACGTCACTGTTGGTCGGCTTTTGGGGCAGGCCTTATTCTCCAGGTCTGCTTTCAAGGTGTGACTTACTACGAACTTACTAGGTTGAAGGTGGACTTACTATCAACATTAAGCTATGTTTCTTATATTAAACAGGGTTGTACACTGCCTTGAATTTCTTAAAAGCCTTAAATTTAAAGACCAAATATATAAGGCCTGAATCACCTTGGAAATTGGAATTTTTGTTGCGGAAGCCTTCAAATAGCCTTGGATTTTGTGAGTGTACTTTGTTTGGAATGAGGTTAATGCCACAACAGTATAATATTAATTAAGGTATAAAATTTAAGAAATGAGTTACAATAGTTATAGTGTCCGCGGCCTATCTTGAGTTCTCCGTAGAACGAACACAGATAATCGACTGTACGTTTTCAGTAGCAGAGTGCCTTGTTGATATCCACGATTGTTACAAAAACAATGGCGACCATCGATTAAAGCCACCCCCTCCAGGAAGACGTAGCCGCTCACAAAATACTTGCAGGACTCAAGATACGCCGCGCACACAATAGTTAGCAGAATCCATTTCTTCTGAGAAGAGTTCTTCACTCGGATTGGACTGGAGACAAAAAAAAAAAAAAAAAAAAAACAGAGAGAGATGTGCCTTGCAGTGTAAGCAATATTTGCCTGAAGGGACAGAGGATCTAGCAAGTGCTGTTCCACTGCTGTTAGTTGCTGTATTCCTCCGTTCCTCTTTGATATTGAGGAAGGGAGGACATAATGCTTGTCATTGTTTATGACGGTTTAGCTTCCTGGAGTGTTTAGGGTTTTGCCTCGGTAATGGAGGCAAGCCCTCAGTTGCACCTACTGGTCGCTAGGGCCCTCACTTTGTATACTATCTTGTTACTTCCTTTTATAACCAATAAAGGTGTGCGCTCACAGGAAACACACTCTTACTACTTGTTACTTCAACATTGAGCTGTATTCACTGATCTCACGGGTAGTGGAATGGATGCATAACTCGCATCGGTAACATGCTCGTTAGGTAGTTAGGGTTACACAGCACTTCCAACTGCAAATTAAGAACAGAATGGTGGTGACAATCACAGCTATCAAAATGCTGGAATTTAAAGGTAATTTGGATAGCCCTCTGTGCAAAGAGCCGTATAATTGGTTTTTAAGTTAGCCTTGAAAAAGATCCATCTGTAATACACGAACTCTGACCCAGGACTTAGTTCAAAGAGCTGGGTAGATTCGGAACTCCCAGCCAGACAATTAAACGTGAACTTGTTTCGGCTATCTGCACAATATCCTATGCTGCAGCACCCAACTGTAGGGAGCGTTTATGCACCGACTCGCCTTTGCATTCTGGAACCTAGAAGCTAGAAATCCTCTGAAATTCCAACATGGCGGCGGTTCGAGCTCTTTCGGCTCGAAACGAAAACATTCAATAACATGAGTTTAGAACTGGCCTGGAAATTGTTTCGTCAGGAGGAATTTTTCATCTCATTGTCACAGATTATAAGACTGAAAGCATTTACTAAAACGATGTCTGATTTAGCTAATCCAGGTAGCGTTGTTACCATGGCAACGACAGCTTTGCTATCGCGATTTTTAATTTTAGCTGCGAAAATGCCTTTACGACGATCGCTTGTTATTCCTTTCGAACTGCGGCATTGTTTCTCTTCGTTTTAAGATTTTTCGTTCATCTTCTTTGGCGCTCCAAACACGAATATCAGACGATTTGTTTCTGTCGGAAAGCGTATTTTTGGGGCAGATGGGCCAACGCGGGGACAGATGTGGGTTCATGCGGCGGAACGGCTGCCGTCGGCCGGGTATTGTGAAGCGGTCACGCGCCCACGAGCTCGTGAGGCAGGCGCTGTGGTCCCGAACGGCCTCCCGCTACGCCCGCCCTCACCCTACCGGGGAGCAAAGAAAGCAAAACGCCCGACATCATAACAACACGTGCGCTATAGCCGATTCAGCATTATGTATACATACATGTGCGGTAGCCAGGTCATATCCTTCCGCCGATTTGCGCCCCCACAAGCCCCCGTTGATGACGTCGCTTTACTACAATGGCGGCTTTCAGAAAAGCGGGCGAGCGCGTGATATGTCGTAGATCATGTTCACGCGTTGATGATAGTACGGCGCGTTATTATTGGGCCGTTTTGGCAGCGGATGTGTAGCAGGTTGTAGCAAATGTTAAAGTTTGAGAGCGTTCGGGGGTGTGGATTGAGTTACTAATGACGGAAGGTGCGTGTGTTTAGGTGTGACGTTTACCATCACCAGTTAAAGATGGCGTCGTGGAAGAGGCGTCATGTTTGGTGAAATTGCTTTCGTTAGCCTAGATTCCAAAATATGACGAACAAATTATAAACACTGGAGGGAGGGATCTTGGAAAGTGGGTTAATGTTGATGAGATGTGAACTTTGGCATTGAAAGGATGATTAAAAATTTAAAACGATCTAAGAAGGATTACTCTTGTTCGGATGGTAATTTAATGGCTCGGATTAATTACAGGATGGTAAATTGAAATGCTCGCCTGACTTTAACAAAAGATCCTCCTTCCAGATCAAATGTGATGGGGATGAAGTTTATGAAGGTTAGGGGGACATGACGTTACTGAAGGACTGGGATATAATTATAGTTGGGGGAAAATATTCTAGTTAATAATTACCAAAGATCGCAGGATGAAACAAACACCCCATCGTTTGCTGCTGGGTTGAAATCAAAGAATGGAATGGGGATATTAATAAAACCTACTCAGGGCACGAGCAGCACAACAGGTTGTCAAGACAATGCATGGCTCCTACATTGGACTGAATTGTGTAATTAACATTGTTGTGACTCAAATTGTTGTGACTCGTCTTGGGCACAAAGCTGACTGAGATAACGCTGTTGTTAGAGCTCTAGTAATAAAGTTAAGGGCCCCAGATGGGTCGCTGCAACATTATCACGTCTGTAACGCAAGAAAAACGCTAATGTTTGGAAGGTCTCTTCCCAGACGACGCTTTTATTTTTCTTTTCCAGTAAGCCTTGTCGAAGATTCCACAGTCTATTTTTTTTTTAGCAAGCAGGAGTAGGTAACAAACAATCTTCCAACCTGAATGATTGCAACAGTATTGATCCAGGGTCAAATGAATAGCAATGGATAGCCTCTCACCTCCAAGTTGGAGGCCGCAATTCAACCAGTTAAGGATATAGTCCGTTCCTCATTATGTTTGCAGGAAACTGACTGTATGACGTCACGTTTCCTTCCACTATAGCGAGCGCAAAATAATACTTTAAAATCCCATTCATGGACTCTAACAGAGTCCCACAGATATCCACACGTTTTTGCACTCGTAGTGGAAGGAAACGTGGCGTCATACGTCAATTTCCTGAAAACATAATGTGGAACAGAGTATAGCTGCTGCTTTACCTCGAACAGGTAGCTCTCCGTGTGCTAGCCATTTAGTTACAAATATAACTAAACGAATCTGTAACGCAGTTTCTGATGGTATTAACACTTAGTGGCCTATAAAACTGCTGCTGTGACACGCCAAACACATTTTACTGTAAGTCACGTAGTTCGTACCAGTCATTGTACGTGTACGTCGAACGCATGGCGATCGCGATCAATTTCACGATTAGAATGCTAGCAGGTTTGAATAGTCTGGAAAGCTGAAATATTGACAGTTTCAGGCTGGAAATGCCTGGAATTTACTGACAGTAATGTTCAAGGAATAATTCGGCAGCACACAGTACAGCGGCTAAACCTGGAAAAACTGGAAAAGTCAGGAATTTAATACCTTCTTCAAAGCCTTGAAAAGTGTGGAATTCTGAAATATTATCAGTTTCAGGCTTCTACTGACAGTAACGTTCAAGGAATAATGCGGTAACCGTAAAAAGACTGAAAGTCTTCGTTCTTGTAAACACTTTCGGTCTTCATTTCGCTAGATGAAGAAAAATAATTGCATACACCCACGCAATTTTACCTTAGTGTACATATCCGACAATGTACGCTTCTCTTTCAAGATTTCGACTTGATGGTTTGATATGGAAAAAAAAAAACAATAAATTTGGTATCACTTGGAATCTGCGACTGAAAATGGCATGGAAAATGTAACTTCTGAGCCTGGAAAATGCTAGAAAAAACCTGAAATTTGTGTTAGAAGCCGAAGTACGAACTCTGTAATTTATACTCTTTAGTATTAACAGGGATGTAGCATGCTTGGCTAATCAGATCCCCTGAGTGACGTGCAATGCCACTTGAGATAGGACCAAGAACCATTTCAATAAAAGAATTTCGTCCCATACGTAATTTCAAGAATTATGACAAATCCAACTCTCGCTATTAATTAGTCTTCAAGCTTAGGTCAGTATTTTTTTTTGTTAGCTCTAGTCTATTGCTTTACTTGTCTCCATTTTTATGGGATTTTAGTTTATTATATATGACTTTAGCTCCTTTTCTCAAAGACTTTTTATTAGCTTAACGGAAACGTCGCAACATCTTTGATGTTTTTATTTTATTTCAACCTGCTTGGCTTGCTTTTTATTTACATCTTCTTGGCGTCAATCTGAAAGAACACAGCAGACCGTGAAAACCTAAGTTGGAATGCCCGTTGCAGGGCGATCTTCTTAACACGTCACTCTTCCACCTGTGACCATTCGGGTTCCCGTTGTGTGGTAGGGGCTCATCACATCCCCATTGCAAGTTCCCCTTCTTCTCCCCCTCCTCATCCCACCCCCTTCCCCTCCCACTCCCACACCATTCCCAATCTGGCCCCGCCCCAGCCTCCCATCAGAATTGTCGTTTAATGAGCGCTGGATAAACCAGACGCAAATCACACCCCCGTCCCCCATAATGCAACGCGAGCCACGGGTGGCTTTATGGGTAATCAATAATGGAGGCACAAAGGCCCTTCATCAGCCATTCGGGGACCATAATAGAGGTTAATCCGGAACAATCAACCTCAATCTAAGCCGGGATAGCTCCCTCTAGATGCGGAGGGGGATGGAAACTATATAGATTCATGGTGAGGCGCATCAGCGGCCATGTTGCTCTCCATTGCTCGGAGCGCTCTTGTTGCCCCGTTGTTTAAATAATCGTCTGTGTTACGTAAGCTGACTCATAATATTATAGAAACAAATTCTAATATATCTTATTATAATTTGTTAGATCAGCACGGCTTCTGATCTCTAGTTGTATATTGTGAAAATTAAAAGAAAAAAAAACTAAGTAGATTCATGGCCAATCGTGTGAAAGCGGTCATGTTGCCGAATGCTTGAGACGTTCTTGTTTATGAAAAGACCTATGGCGGGAAAAAAGCGAAATATTTAAGATGGAAATTGCAAATCAAAAATAAAACACAGACCGAATTCAATATTTTCAACGAACGAAATCCATCAGGGATATTAATCCTTTATTGCCCATGCTAACCTGGATTTTTTTTTTGTCTTGGTTTGTGGTCAAGGACGTCGACCATTGGGCTGTGCTTGCTCGCTTTTCTCGGGGTCCTCGGGCGCCCCTAATAATGCTGTTGCTGAGCGTTGGGACTTCTTCTTTTTCCCCTCCGTCCACTTCAGCAGCCAGTTTGCAGGAAAGAGTTAACACAACACGTCACATTTTTGGGCGTTGAGGCGAAAATTAAGCCTCAAAATATTTTAGTCAAAATTAAAATGTGTCAACATTTTTCGAGTTTCGTACCCGGTGCAAATTTGGCATTACGGCACGTTTACGCAACCACTCGCTTTTGCATTCTCGCAGCTAGAAGCTAGAAATCACCTCAAATTCCAACATGGCGGCGGTTTTATGTCTGCCGCCTCGCAACAAAAACAGCAAACAACGTGAGTTCAGAAGCGTTTGGGAAAATTGTTTCGGTCATGAGGAATTCTTTATATTATTGGCACGGATTATAAGACTGCAAGTATTTACTCAAACGATGTCGGATTAAGCTAATCCATTTAGCGTTGTTACCATGCCAATGTCACCTTTGCAATCGCGATTGAGTATAGCTGCGAGAATGTAAACGCACCCTTACTCCGTATATAGCGTATGTCCATGTGTACCATTAGTTCCGTTTAGCATTATTCCACGAAAGATTAATTCCCGTATTCCAGACACAAAACACGGAACTTTTCTGGTTATAATCTGCGATGCTGGAAATTTGTTTTATGACACTATTGAACAGGGACGTACACACGCCCCCGAAAGGGCAGGGGGAATTATTATTATTTTATTTTGGTGGTGTTTTCACCTGTTTTTACGTTTCATTGCCCCTCTTTCCGGAATTTTAACCTTCTCATCCCTTCTTTGCACCACTTTCTTAGCCGTTATTGTCCCTTTGTTGGCCTGTTTTTGGCCCTTTTGCACCACCGCAGCACCGCTCCAGCAAATGTCGGCTATTTTTTTTTCGGAAAAAGAGGGCAAGGGCTACCCCCTCCCCCCTCCCACCCGTATGTGCACATCCCCGCTGATGAAAGCACCCAAAACAATTCAATATAAGCCGAAATATTCATTGGCATTAAATAATTGTGCATGGTAATCAAAAATCTGCATAAGTGACCGGATACAGTGCCATTTTTACTGAACTACGTTTGACGTAGTTTTTTCTCCACAGGTTTTTTTTTTTACGATCCCATACTTAAAAACACGCGAGAAAGATCGCGGAACATTTAATTTTCGTTTTAATCTATTTCATTTAACACGCGATCTTCCCCTCCCACTTACGTGGTATAATCCTATTAAATAGCGGCCATTAACAGTCAAATACGAGCGAAGTTAGAGTCATTAGAAAGCTTCAGCAAACCTGGGCCGGCGAGTATAGGAACTTGCTGTTGCTCCAGATCGTGGGTCCACACTGTATTGTAGAAGTCAGTCATCAAATGATTGCTGCCTCTGAGGCCAGAGCCTGTGCTGTGACGTCACTCACGTGTTCGCCATAGCTCGCGTGCTTCGTGGTGCGGTTTTCCTACTGTTCAATTGCAGATCTACGACTTGATATGAAGGCGGCATTCTGAGTGGGGTGTTCTAAGTTGTCAGAGGGTGTTGCGCCAGGTAATTGTACTAAATGACAGGTGTACTTTCGCCGGGGTGGTCTTGGGAAAAATGAAAAGCTTTAGGAGAAAGATTATATAGCGCAGCCTAATTTTTTCTTCTTATTTTTCTTCTTCTTTTTTCGCTGTGAACCATGCAATGGAAAAAAAAAATAATATACCTAGAGGTATTATCGCTCGCTGCATTTTTATCGCCTTTCCTGCGCCTATATATATCATTTAGCGGAGTTTTCTGTCAATCAGCTCCTTGTAGTCGGCATTAATTTAACACCTGACACTAAACGTGTTCGCGATTTTTAACAACCGACCATGCAATGTTAGAGGGGAAAACTAAGGGGGAAAAAAACTGAATGAGTTTATTTGTGCTTACGGGAAAATGTGCTGGTTGAAAGATGTGTCGTGCCGACTATGTTGTTGGTGCTGTTTTTTCTTTTTCAATGAATGATAATAGTTGAGATATTATTGAAAATTTGTTAGCCAGTTTACACGACTTATAGAGAGACGGTTATCGTGTTAACCGTAGGTTTAAACAGGAAGGAAAAAAAGCTAAATCGGATTGATTTGTGGGAAATAAATACAAGCAAGAATTTATAGTGTTTTGGAAGAAAATTTGAGACTGACACCTCCTACTAAAACGTCTCAGATTCATTCCTATTAGTTCCGTCTAAGTTTATAGAAGGCGCCATGGGTTGTATGTGGGAAATTCTGCTCAGTTTTCAACCTAAAATTAAACTAAACTAAACGAAACTAGCTGGTATTTAATTATTATTTAGTTGAGCTTAGTTGCAATTTTTAGTTTACTTTTGATTTGGGCTGAAAAGTAAGCAAATATTACCAGATGGAACATGTGGCGCCCTCTGAAAACTCGGACAGAACTAATAGGAATGAATGTTACACGTTTCAGTAGGGACATTTTAGAGTTACACATTCTCCTCCCCAACCCTATAAATTCTTGGTAACATTTAGTTGAACTATTACGCGAACACGATTCTACTAAATCTAGTTATTGGCAAACGTTAATTTTAAGTATCGTTTTGGCAAGGTAGCTTGAGCCGTAACTAGGACATTTTTTTTTTCTGGGGGAAGGGGCAAACTAACAGTTTTATGCCCCTTCCCCAATTTTGTGCAACCCCCCCCCCCCCCACCACCACCACCACGAGAGAAAAATACAGTCCAAATCGCTTATAGAAAACAATATTAAAAAAATGTATTTTTAGAAATAAAATTGAACTTGGGTAAACTTTTTTACGCTCTTTCCAGTCTTTCTTGGGAGGTGAGTCCCTACTCCCCCCTCCTTCCCCGCTAGCTACGGCCCTGAAAGTGACATGCCCAATCAGTTTTACTACTAGTAAAGACAAAAGATTGCCGACCGTTCTGCCGACTGATCAAGCATTAGGGAAGGATTTGCCCCCCCCCCCCCTTCCGAATCGGCCAGTGAAAAGTGAAATCGTCCTTGACCACGGCAAAGGTTTATTGCTTGCAACACTTAAAGACCATTTTGTTCTATGAAATCCACAAGTCTTTAACTACCAGAACAATATTTCCTCATTTTTCCGCTGTGGTCCTTTTCATCTAGTATATAAACAGGTTAAGCCGTCATTAGCCTATCCCTTTATTTACTTTATTTATTTTTCACAAAATTTTCTTTTGCCGGGTGCCATGTCTTTGTCGTTGGTCCTTGGCACTCGTGCGGCACAGAGAGTGAGAGAAAAAAAAAGAAAGGACAATTTGGGGTTCGTTTGACACCATTAATTAGCGTTTCGTGTTGGGCGCCAGATTGTGCCAGGGTTTTCTTTTCCCCCCTAGAGACGAGCGCGTGGAGACGGTATAGCTTCTCCGACCTCACCTAGCTCTGCAACGCCCGTTCGCTCACCCGTCCATCGATTGGGTGTGGTAGTTAGGTGGGTGTGCGGGGTGTACGTATATAAGAGGAGAGAGGTGTTGGGGAGAAAAAAGTCACCCAATGCCGCTCTTCATCACGCGCGCCTCCCTCGCCCATTTTAATGAAGCTTGTTAGTGCCGACTTGAGAAAATTCTCGCCCGGCTGGGGACATCAATTAAAGACTCGCCGAGCGGCGACCAGGGTTGGTTGGGGTTCCGCGAAACGCCGTTACCACCACCCAGCTCGTTTTTCCATTGGCTGCAGCTTTAAATTGTTGAGACTGCATTTTTTTTTCGCCCGCTTGTCTGTAGGTGTTCTGTTCACGCCATGAAACCTTTACGCGGCCAGAGCCTTAAAGTTCATATCTTGTAGCGTATATGCCGAAGACGATTGTAGCGCCGCTGTTGTGAATTAGGGTGGATTTTGTGGTAGTATTCTGCATCTCGTGTGTTAGTCTATTTGTGGCAGAGCGACTCAATTTGCTGTTTGAAGTAGGCTAACCTAATCTGTGAGGTGGTAAGGGGTAATCTTTTTAATTGTCAATAGCTCTTACTTCCCACTTCAGTTTTTAACTTTCACTACACCATCAGTTTCTTGCATTTTCATTGTTTTATTATTTTTTGTTATCTTTATGAAGATTGACAATTGGTATTGGCCAAGCTTTAAACTACAATACATTATTTTATTATTTTAAAGAAACATCGACAACGTTACCCGGCTTTCCCCTGCACTTGTCCCTCATGTTTGGCGATGCCATTGGGGACCATCGTGTCCCTGGTAGGTCTAACCTTGGTGGTAAGGCATTCGTGACCCCAACCCCATACCATCAACCCTTCCTCTGCAGCCGAGCCATCGTCCTTGTTTTAAATTTTTTTAACTGTTTAACTTTTATAGTGTATAATGTTTTAGTTTTAACATCGGACGGCAGTCAGTGACGACCCAGTCCTTGTCGCTCCGGTTGCGTTTGCAACAAACCTATATTATTATTATTATTATTATTATTATTATTATTATTAATTCTATTTCACTCCTCACTGCATAGCTGTAACAGCTGGAATTCGCCGATGGGGATGAATCAGGAAGCACTGGACACTTAATTTTTTTTTAACAGGACCAAGCCAAAATTCCCAAGGCCTTCGCTCTCGTATCACCTTCACCTTAACTACTCTACTACCCATGAAGGAGTATATGTTTGTTGATTGGTTGGCACGGTGCAGTACCAATAATGAACTTGGCGGCAGCCCATCAAAATTAATTCTTCTTGTCGTAACGGGTTACCCAGTAAATCCTTAAATAGCTAGGGGACTGTACACATAGCATGACATAATAGGTATCGACCACAAGGATCATAGCTATGAGCTCATACTGAAGATTTTTCCGGAGAGGACCCGAAATCGAAATAAGCCCAATGCAACATCTAGACCGCGAAAAATTGTGTCTCTGAACCTAAACTAGTTCCTCACAAAAACTCGTACCAGTATACGAGTGGGGGGGGGGGGGGGGCGCGTGAGTAGACAGGAAAAATAAAGCGCCATCGGGCAAGTGGCTGCAATGGTAAAGTCGATATGGTAGTCATCTGGTAATGAAGGGTCCCAGTTCGAATGTGGGTCGTATCAATAATGAAACGTAAGTGCATAAAGGTGGCTTACTGTAGTCTATTACGTTATTTCTAGTGCATGATTTTCGTTTATGAGTCATTTCCAATTTACCTTTATATTATTTGTGGCAAATTTATGCCTTTATGTAAACTTCATAATATTTGATAAAATTCCTACTGCAGCTTAATACTGCCATCGTTTCTATTGCCGAAGAAAATTTACAGGTATAGGCCTAATGTATATTTTCGTTTTAGGCGTTAGACACAAAATTCAGCCGTGCAAATGGTTTTCTTTTTCGAGAAAAACAATATTACAGATGCTTACAGCTTGTCATTTGGTGCAGGCAATCCCCCTTTAATCTCGATGTCGCCTCTCTATCGACAGCGTCGGCCTTAACTTCGTCTCGCTAAGTTCTCTTCCGTCTCGAGCTCTTTTCGTCTCGAAAACCGAAAGAGTAGGACTGCGAGATTTATGGCGTTTCGACTGAATCATCGCAGCTGTGATCTGGAATAGTGTTTCCTAAAGGCATTCTTTGCCGTGCCACTCTTGTTTCATGCTCAAACACTGATGACATTCATGTGATCCTACTCAAAATATTATTGACACAGCTTAGTTGACACTTGCACGCCGTCCCGTTGTGCCTCACGGCATTGCTAATTTGAAAATAATTGTAAGCTGATTTGATCCCGTTTTTGTTTGGTTTAGATTTGCAAATTATTTGCTTCGTTAAATTTGGATCATTCTGCGAATTAATTTTTTTCGATGTTATCAGTAAAACAAAACCAGATAATCTCAAAGCTTAATTTCTTTCCTGCAGGTAATAACAACATCCTCATTATTATTTTCTTGAGTATAATATTATACAGCGAGAATTTTCCTGACAGAAATTTGTTCTCTTGGTCGTGACATTGTCTCTTTCGTCCAATTACAGTGATAAGACGTCAGCAGCTTTCTAAACCTACTGTTGTCTTATCACTGACACTTGATGTTCATTGGCTAAATTTAACGCTAAACCAGTAAGGGAATACCCTATAGCTTTCATTGGTCGACGCACTACAATGCAAAACATGGTCGGAAATGTTTGAAGTTGACATCTTTTCTTGACGTAAGGTGACTAGCTCCACACGTTACGATGTCGAGTTTGTTGCTTAACTTCACATAAAAATATGTGTAGCATAAACAACTTTCGAAATGCAATGGATATCGTTCGTTTGCGTTACCTACCAACACCAGTCATCACACACAACCGGCTACTACTTCTGACAGCTTTGCTACATCGTTAGGCCTAACAGTCGATCACATAACGTAGCAACACATTCAGAGCGCCGTTTTGTTATAAAATAAAATGTATCAACAAATGGTCTTAGTAATAATAATTAATTATTCTTAATTAATAATAATTAATAAACGATGAATTAATAAATGAACAATAATAACAATTGTTTTAAGAATTTAGTAATGAAAAATAGCGAGAAGTTCTTTAAGTAAACTACCCCGAGAGCTATCGGAAAGTATCAAGTTTTGTTTTCACAACTCGTATTTTGGCCTATATATTAGACTCACTCGTGCTGTTACTGGCAGATAGTTTCCTCCGTGCTTAGCACTCGTGAAATTAATTTCTACCTGCCTAATTAATTTCTGCCTAAATAGCATTTTTGAGTTTATAGAGGCCAAAACACTCGTGGTGCAAGATAATTAACGATAATTTCCTTAACTCTTGGGATATTACGTATGACAATAGACCAGTGACATTTTCCGCCATATTGGCGCCAGTATGGGTTTTGGAGAGCATAACTACAAGGTGCACTACATAAAAATGGAGGGAAAAAAAAAGGAAGAGCGGATTGCTTAGGCTTAAAATAACGTTGTTTTCTCCAACAACAAAAATCGCGCGTTTTAGGTCTAAGAAATCACTCTTCACAGCATCGGCTTCAGTATGACACCCTTCTGTTTCTCTCTGCAGCTAACCCATTAAGGCTCCAGCATGGAGTTACATACAATAATACTACGTCGTGTCACTGCTCTATATATGTTTAGTGCGCCGTAGCCATACAACACGCTAGCGACGGACGACAAATCCCAGTGACGTCGACCAACGAGACTTCAACGTTGCCCTTTTCAGGCCCTGTTCATTAACTTCAATCCTAAACTGTTCAACAACGTGGTACTGTTCATCTAATCGCAACACTGAAAGCAAAGAATGCATCCACAGTAGAAAATTATAAAAAAAAAAGTATAACCAGATCTTAAACAACACGAACGGATGAGCCGACGCGGTTGGAGCGGGGAGAAAAAAAATCCTTGTCTTGCCGTAAAAGTTTTTTCGACCCGTTCCCTCTGGCATGTGCGACGCGTGTTTCACAAGAACGCTCCAGATGCGCGAGCTTGTCGTTTTGTTCTGTCGCCGCTGCGAGCGAAATGCCATGGCAAAACATCAAACTTCACGCTACGCTTGATTTCATGACGAGTTCGGCTTCCGAGTCCGCGTTCCACGCTCAAACGGGTCCTACTGTCGCTTTTAGTAGTCGGTCACGAAACGATTTTCTCGCTGCTGAGATCTGCGAATTCTCGGTTAGTCCCGCTTCAAAAGTAGGGTAGGTAGGAGCTATTCATTCGCAACACTGATCTTTAAGCTGTGGAACTGGATAGGACGAAGTCAACTGAGAAAATAATAATTAAATTTGTTTCTTCTGTTTTTGGACCTGTAAAGAAATGTCAAAAATTTGTTCCCGCTGCTGACTAAAAACAGCCGAATATAAAGCGAACCCACCTAAAGTGAACGATTGTGGCTTTGAGCAGGTTTTAAGTGTTCCCATTTCACTGTAAAAACGGCTTTGAACAAGTTTTAGTTGTTCCCATTTCACTGTAAAAACACGTGTTTTTACAGTGAAATGGGTAACAACTAAAATTTGCTCAAAACCACAATCGTCTTAGAATAGGGCAGTGACACAACGTTGTATTATTGTATATAAATCTATGATGGAGCCAGTAACTGGGATAGCTGCAAGGATCACTGGAGGGGGAAAATAAGGGCGTCTTACTGAAGACAGTGCTGTTAAGAGTGGAGTTCTTAGGCCTATAATGGGCGATTTTTGTCGATTTGTTGGCAGTTGCTGACATTTTTAAGCAAGTGGAATCTTTATTTTCCAATTACAACGTAGCAACATAAAGGGATTGGAGAAAACAACGTTTTTTAACCTTCCATTGTTGTTTAACCTTCCATTTTAATCTAGTGCCCCTTGCAGTTATTTCTCTTGTAGTCAATATGACGTCAAGTGACGCTGCTCTATAGAATAGAAGGTTTCGGCCAATGAGCGTACAGCTTTTTTAAGGCCCAAGAGGTAGACATTAAGCGGAAGTTACCACCATCATTTCAGCTGTTTTTTGCCGCATGAGGGAGGAAACCGGAGTACCCGGAGGAAACCCTCGTGCAACGGGCAGGGGAAACAACCTGAGAAAACCCCGTACATATGCACTTCCCTTCACCAGGATCGAACCGGAATCTGTAAGAAGCCAGGGATGTAAAGCCGGGACCTAGACGCCTATCCAATCTGACGCCCCAGTGCTCGCGGCTACTCTTATAGAGGGGTTCACTTTAAGGGCACGTTTAGGCAACCACTCGCTTTTTGAATTCTCCCAGCTAGAAGCTAGAAATCACCTCAAATTCCAACATGGTGGCGGTTTTATGTCTGCCGCCTCGCAACGGAAACATCAAATTACGTGAGTTCAGAAGTGTTTGGGAAAATTGTTTCGTCATGAGGAATTCTTTGTATTATTGGCACGGATTATAAGACTGCAAGTATTTACTCAAACGATGTCGGATTTAGCTAACCCATTTAGCGTAGTTACCATGGCAATATGTCACCTTTGCCATCGCGATTGAGTTCTAGCTGCGAGAATGCAAAGGCGAGTCGTTGCGTAAACGTGCCCTTACATTCGGTTGTGGTTTGATCAGCAACGGGAACTAATTTTTGACATCTCTGTACAAGCCCCCCAAAAATGACTCTTACCAACAACTTGCACTAACAGAAGCAAAAAGAATTATTATTTTTTCTGCTGACTTCGTCCTATCCAGTTCCAAAGAATAAAGATCAGTGTTGCGAATGACTAGCTCCTCGACGCTACCTTACTTTTAAGCAAACCAAGAAAATATTTTTAGACGGTTTTAGCTGAAAAACATATGAAAACATTTTTTACAGATAACATAAGCCGAGAAAAAACCTTTTAAAACATTAGCGTTCATAGTGTGCTTCAGGCGTGAATTGTTTTTAAAATTAAGCACTAACGTTCAATTTGCAACATTTTGTAACACACAAGCTTAAAACACACGCACACGTAGTGAGAAAGTGCTTAAAATAAAACAGTTGTTGTTTTTGAAATTTGTTGAACGCTTACGTTTTTCATGTTTTACGTTTTTCAAGGAAAACAGTACGTCTTTTATTTTACGTCTGCAACACTATATGTATATAAACGCCAATGTTTTGAAAGGTTTCTTCAAAAAAATATAAGCGTTTACGCAGTGTTGCAGGCTTAAAATGCGTTTAAAACAAAGCAGTAGCATGCAATTTCCAACACCTTATAAACGCATGCCTTAACACATGTAGCGACAGAAGAGTTTAAAATAAAACAGTATAGTGTATACTTACAACACATGAAAAACATAAGCATTCAAAACTGTTTTCAAAAACACATGCTTTATAATAAAAATACGACTGTTTTATTTAATTTGAACAAATTCACGTCTTAAGCACAATATAAAGCTAATGTTTTAAAAGTTTTTTTTTCTTAGCCCATCTGGTAAACGCTGTCAGTGTTTTTCAGCTTAAAACGTAAAAAAGTATTTTCTAGCTGTGTTTAAAATGCGTTTATTTTAAAACACTTGCTCTTCCAGTGAAATGGGTAAAAACTCAATTCGGCTTTGACGTGTTTTTCAGCTAAAACGTCTTGAAACGATTTCTAGATGTGTGTGCTAAAATTCGTTTATTTTACCACTCATGCTTTTACGGTGCAAATTCAAATTCGTCGTGTCTCCTCCACGCAGTCTAATTGAGCAAGCAAAATCCGAACTAACATCAGTGGTCGGTGTGTTTATGTCGATGGCCGCCATTTTGGTAGTGTGCCTGGGGGGGCCCTCGGGTCGAGTTGCACGCGGGTCTTCTGACGCCCCATAATTTGCTCCGAACAAAAACGCTCGCTCCTCGATCTGTCATCGGGTTTTGTTCGTTAGGAGGCGATGGTGCATGCCAGCAGGCTCTCATTAGAGCTGGACTGGGGAGGGTGGTCGGGGGGGGGGGGGGGAAGGGATTGACGTGGCTGCTCTGCCAGCTACTGCTGTTCTACCCAATCCGTGCATACATTGCGTATGCTCGATCCTTTGGCTTAACTTAATAGTTAGCTTGCTTTAGGTCCAGCGTATTTGCATTACAGGAAGCCGGGGCAAAGTGGATAGGGTTTGTTTAAGTGCCTGCTGTGACAGAACTATCAGACTTGGCAAAACTATGAAAACTTGTAACGATTTCAGAAACATTTGGTTTTCAGGGGAAAAAAATGACCACACCATTGTTACAGTATTAGTAGTTTTAAAATCCAGTTTTGTAAAAAAAAATTGCATTTATCCACTTTGCCCCGTGTACCAGGGCAAAGTGGATACCTACCTGGGACAAAGTGGATATGTATTAAAAACAGTGTTTACAACTCATCAAAAGAATGAAAATTGTACCACTAAAGTTTTTGGCCTCTTCAATAGCTACTTTCATATCTTCAATTCATTAGCTGTGAGATTTCTTTACATAATTACGCACTATTCTAAAACAGAAAACAACTAAATTCTGAATAGGTAAAAATCTCTTTCCTTGCATGACTCAATGAATGACCTTGACTGAAAACACCTAACAATACGTATCCACTTTTCTCTACTGTGCACCTTCGTCCTTTTTTTTACTTCGTCCTTAAACTATGCTTAAATTTTCAAACTCAATTATAGTACTACGTTATTCTGCAAGAATTCTTCTTCAAAATGACACTATAGTGGCACATAGTAACACATAGTTTCGAAGATATTACATGTTTCCCCCGCTTAAGATTTATTTTTTTCAACCTGCATTGAAGGCTGAAGACGTGCCACA
Organism: Lithobius niger; assembly: GCA_023313725.1. NCBI lineage: Eukaryota > Metazoa > Arthropoda > Chilopoda > Lithobiomorpha > Lithobiidae > Lithobius > Lithobius niger. The sequence goes on along the minus strand of JAHWFP010073499.1, from coordinate 98,483 downwards.
CACTAATCCCTAGTGTCAAAATGCCAAACTAACCTGACGTCACTAATACAATAGCGCTGCAGCTAAAAATAATCAACAGCGCTCTAGCAGCGGTAGTTTTCTTGTAATGCCCATTATCCATTTTGCCCCGGGTATCCACTTTGACCTGGCTCCCCCTATTTAATGTAGGATTGTAACGTATTGTAGTTAGTAGAATTCGTAGGCCTACTTATTCTAAATGTCTTTAGTTTTTTTTTTATACGTGAAAAAATTTTAATTTTCGCCACTTTTTAAGAGGACGAAATAAACAAAACGAGACGATTGGACGTGCATGAGTGTTAAAAAAAAAAACGTTTCAACAGCTGAATAAAACATCTGAATTGGATGTGGTCGTAAAGATCAGTGTTGGATTCGATCGCTTGCTTCGGTGTTCGCTTGATTATCTTCAGAAATTGCAGCAGGGAGTCACAACTGTACTAGCAACAATGCATTCCAAACCTTTGCTCTCTGGACTCCTTCTGACGCTTGGGGGGGCGCCTTCTAACGCCAACATGGCGCCAGTTAACTTCCTGTTCTCGTCCGAGTGAGATTCGGGAGAGGCCAATTCCACAATATATTTATTCATGTATTTTATTTACAAAATTATTGTAACCCCCCTATAAAGAGCATGAGAGCTATTTCAGATTAAAGCAACATTTCAGATATGGCGGCGCCTGTTGCACTCCGTTCTCACCTCTCACCTGAATGAGATTCGTAGGATACACATCCCATAATTCATCATTTCTGTCGTAATTGTGCGACGAAGAAAATGCATATATTAAGCAAGTTGCCACAATAATGTGAAAACGCTGTATACCTATATCTTAAAAACTATGCAAACATCAATTTATAAAAACGAACAGCTATTGGAAAATTAGTTCAAACTTTTGCCTGTGCTATAGATAAATTTTGAAAGAGTATCACAGTTTAACTGTAGTTGCGTATTGTTCACCCTACTCGTCGAACTTCAGTTTCTCCAACATTTTGCTCTCCATGGCAATCATTATAGCGGCTGCCATCCCATAATCTCAAAGCGAAAGTATCACAATTTGGCTAAGCCTTAAATCGTAAATCTGCTTGTCCGGTAAACGCAGTTTACCTTATATCGTCCCAGGTTTCATAACGGCTGCCATCCCATAGTATCAAAGCGGAAGTACCATAGATGGAACGCTTTAAATTGTGAATCTGCTTTTCTGCATCGTCCTAGATTGGAGTGTAAGATGGAAATAGGAACAATGATAAAAAACAAATGTATCATAGCATCTCAATACAATCATTAGAACTCTTGATACATTCCTACTGGATTACGCATAGAATGTTGTCGCATTCATACCTCTAAGCGGTTACAAGACATGCTAACTAAATGACGACTGATCTCTACAACTCCATTTCTTTCTTCGATCTGGCCAAATGCCACGATGTCTTAACGGTTCTTGAGTCCACATCATCGATGAGTGAAGGATGGCTCATAAATTACGAGGCAAACTGAAATTAGCAACTGTTAATGGTCACAAGTCGTCACGGCACCACAGCAACGTGTCGGATTTTAACGAACCTATCTTATCGGCCAAGTGCCTTCAGGTTTGCACGTGGTTAGTGCTCTGCCTTCACCCTAAGCCAACGAGCCAGTCGGGTCAAGTTACGAGTGTTACGTTGAACGCCGTCCAGATCTGTACCGTGAAAGGAATTGCTAGGCAGACCTTATACACTCCCCCCCCCCCACCCCTTTTCCCCATCACCAAATAAGAGAGAGAGTCGACAACCTTTGGTTTTGTAGGCTGCATCTGTGCTGCTAGCTGGCAGTACTATAATGTGTTCAGATTTTACCCTCATTTTCAACACTGTTGAAAACAGTGTTAAGATAAACAAACATTAAGATAAAAACATTTCAGACACACTAGAAAACGTTTTTTTAGACGTTTTTAGCCGAGCATGGGTTAAGAAACCTTTCAAAATGTTAGCATTTTTATAGTGTTGCTGACGTGAAATAAAACACCTGCGTTCAGTTTGCAACACTTAAGCACATGCTTAAAACACATGTAACGACAAAAGTGTTTAAAATAAAACAGTATAGTGTTTTACTGTTTTTATTAGAACTCTTATGTTTTTGAAGAGTGTTTAATGAAAACGCTTATGTTATCATGTGATATAAAGTATAACCACTAGACTACTGTTTTAAGATGCAAACACTACTGTTTTATTTTAAATACTTCTGTTCCGTCGCTATGTATTAAGCATCTGTGGGGTAACACTTTTACAAAGTGTTACTTACAAACTGAATACTGGTGTTGGGGACATATACTTTGGAGTTACGTAGGTTGAAGCTTTATCTTACTTTAACTTACTTGTTGCTTAGCAACATATAGTCGATTTTAACTTTGGGCATACATTTTCATGTTGTGTACAGTCTCTGACAGTGTATATACGAGGGCGCATCCGTTGAAACGGGTTGCACAGAGTTTTTCTCGTTTTGGGTGGTGAGGATTTGGAACTTCCTTCCTGAGCATGTGGTTATGGCACCACGTAATATGACATCCTTTAAAGCAAAGCTATCGGCTGTAAAAGATCATCGTTTTGGGTGACGACTTTGTGGCCCGTCCGTATCCAGTTTCTTCTCTGCCCTTGCTGTTAATGTGTATTGTTTTTTTTGCTTTGTTTTCTAGAGGTGTATACAATGTGTTTATCTTAAAACACATGATTGTTGTTACAATGCATGTGTCAGTGTCCCTGTTAGCTTTGAGCACTCTGTCCTGGATGGTCCCTGCCGACGCGCAGACTCGGTAAGACCGCATTCAGTAACGTTCACAGCAGGTTCGAGAGGCGGCTTAAGACGACAGGAGCGTCCATGCTGTAATCCTGAGTTTTCTAGTTCGAGTCCTGGTGAACTCATCTCAATGAAATATAGGTCCATAATATAGATCCATAATAGGCCTACAGTCATACCGAATCTTATATACGATGTTCGCTGTTGTGTTGTTACTTTCGCTTTAGTTTTGTAAACCCATCCAATCTGGAGGGTTGCTGCAGGAGATTGCCATGCGTTCAAACTTTGCTTGGAGGTTATTGTTTGTAAATTTTATCTGCTTTTTGGCGAGAAGTTTGAATAATTTGGCGCGTAGTTTATAGCAATGTAAATCCTTACACGTGCCTGTTTATTCATACTCATGTAACCTTACATCAGCAGATCATTGAGTGGAAAGCTTCCTGTCAGATCAGTGTTTGTACAAGTTCGTGTCAGGGAGTTCGTTACAATGGAAGACCATTGTAAATTATCTCAAAATACAGCCGAACTGCCTCGTTTCAAATGCCAACCTCTTCCTAAACAACTCCTGCACGATTTTTCACCATCGTTGAACCTTTATTTTTGTTCTTCCTACTCAATCCTAACGTTTTTGGAAGTGAAGGGCCCGGAAATTTGCTCGTGCTCATGTAGATTGTGGCATGCAAAAGACTATAAATGTTAAGTTGGTTAAATATTGGCCCTTTCCATCCCAAGATGACCTCAGCAGTTGAAAAGGACGTTAATTCGCCTGATTTCTTTTCCCTAACGTTTACGGACGAACGAGGAGGAAACGAAGTAGTTTTATTGGAGAGACCTATGCGAAGCTATGCGGTGACTGGGCGTGATGCGGGCGTGATTAACGTGATAACTGAAGGGGCGCTGCAGCGACGAACAAAAATTGATACAGAAATCTGGGCTTTCAGAAAAACAGTGATTTTTGTTGTAGGTGTTGGAAGGAAAATTCTTTCACTACGTTCTTCTACACTTCATGTATTGATGACGGTGTTGGCTAATGTGTCCAAAGAGAGTTAAACCTTCAGCACGTCGGCTACGACATCAATTTCTTATTCGTAACTGTGTTCATGATTGGTGGTTCAAATGAAAAAAAAAAATAAGCGCTAATGGACGCCATCTGTAGCACGCTACAAGAAAACACTAACACGACGTTTCGGCCGGCAGTTCCTAGACGTTTTCAAGTCACATGGCATAAACTGCAATTTTGTCTTTTTTTTTTTCCGAGACAAGACGAAATGAAACGATTCTTGGCAACGTTTTGAGCCATATTTTGAGCTCGTCTGTTCTCGGCAAGTTTTGATAATCTCATGTAACTTGGAAATTCCGCAGCTAATCTGAGTTATTTCGACCTTACAAATATGAACAACAATAGGATATAATGATCACGACCTAGGTCGACTTTTCCATAGTTATAGCTATTTATTTTTTTTTAAATGGGCTGATATCAGTGGTTCACAAAACAAAACACAAACAATTTTATAGACCTACCTTGTTGCCTTTTGGTTTTTCCACACAAATTAATCTTTATTAACTGTCAATAAAAACGTTGTTGGGCCAATGTCTTGGAATAGGTTGTTGAGAGAAATACATTTGCAAAATCATGCAGTATGGTTTAAATGTCGATACCGACTTTTAGGCTAACCCTCGAATATCGTCGAGACCTACCCTTCAGAATCGAATCCCTCTCTACGGAACAATCCGGAACAGCCAAAGCTCTGTCGGCAAATCTGACATCCTCCTCTGACCTGTTATCGCAAGCAAGCCCTTACGCAAAGTCGGGGGCTGCTTTTCTTGAGCGTGCGTCAGAAGCTTGGCTAGCCCAATCCACCTTCGCCCATCCCATGTCGAATCGCTAAAAGGATTTAGATGATGGCCCTCATGAACGCCGTGTTTGTTTAAACCCGAAATGAAGTACCGGCATGTGTCCGTGCCTAAAATAAAGCTGCTTGTAGCACTTGCAAACCCCGGAGTTGTTGTTGTCGCCTCGGGTCTTAAAGCTTATAAACACGCTATCAAGTGGTGATTCATTGGGTTGTCGCGTCTGCCTTGTCACCATTCGTCTCACACACGAACGACGTGTGGGATCCAGTCAAGTGGAAACCCGACAGACGGCGCTTCATACCGCCCCGAGCGAACGTAGCGCCCTCCCGTGAGGGTGACACGCCTTGAAGACGGCCTGGCTTCACTTTGGACTGTCAAATGTATGTTATTGGGACGGTAATAGTCAAACAAATTATTCAAATTCAAATTGAGGAGCAAATTAAGAGGACAGATGGCATTTGTGTGGTCTTCTCTTTCCACCCGAAAAAAAAAACGATGCCTAAATAATATGGACGCAAAACGTTGCCTGGAGGAACACCACGTCGGTAGACATGTGCGTGATCGGTTAAAAAGTAGATGCTTATGAGGATATTTACAGTCATACTCGTTCGTAAACATCTACTTTTTAACCAATCACGCTTTTGTGTGCCAACGTGGTGTTCCTCCAGGCAACGTTTTGGGCCCCACATTATTTAAGAATCCTCCAATTTTAAACACCAACATCGTCGAGATACATAGACGTATTTGTTTCTTTAGGCTACGTCACAAAATGAATGCAGTAGCATAATATTTTTTTTTTTACACGTGAAAGCATTAAGGACGGGAAAGCCAAAGGCTCACAAGAATCATTATTTCACGTTTAAGTGTTCCATTCGTTTCAGTTGGAGGATGGCGCGGCAAATAAGGGTCCCTCCAGTGGCGATTGGAAAGTGTTTGTTAATGTGTATGTATATGCGCGTGTTAAATGCTGCCTATGGACGTTTCCTTTTGAGGCCGTGTCAGTCTGGCTCAGCGGTAGAACCTCGGCCTTTGATTTCAAAGGTCCTGGGTTCGATTTCCCGCTCAGGCAGTTTGACATATAAGTCCAAAAGGCAACGTAAATAGGTTTGCATCTGTATTTCGTGAAATCATTTTTAGGCTTATCGTTTTTCCGCTTCGAAGACAATTTTGCTGAACCAAAAAATGAAATATATTGTACGAAAAAATGGGTAATTTCCCTCCAACGATCGAAGGTTTTCCGGTTCAATCCCCTTATTTGCATTTTTCGCATCTAGTCTTTCATCTCCTTCAAAAGTGTGTAGCCTAGTTCTAATATTCGAGACAAGTATTCAAACCTTCTTTTTCGCCATTAAAACTTTCTATCAATTATTTTCATGATGCACGAAGTGACGGTGTTCACGAAAAATTAGGTTTTTCTCTTTTGTGCTCGGGCGAACAGAAAAAGATTCGACAGTTATTGATGTCAGATACGCAAGGGTATTTTTTTTTTCATTTAATTTATTTCAATGATTTTTTTTTGTTGTTGTTTATTTTTAATGTGAATGATTACATGATTTGATATTTGAACTGACAAGCCTGCCTCTTTAACTTTAGACCTCCCGTGAAGATATCACGCCTATGACGACCATGTCTATGCAGTTGACTGCCAAATACATGTTATCGGGATCACATCAGTCAAACAAATTATTTAGATTGAAATCGCCAAGGGAATTAAAAAGACAGACTGCATTTGTGCGGTCTTCGTACCCCCCCCCCCCCCCCCCAAAAAAAAAGACAAAGTCATGAAATAATAGAGGGTCAAAGGTGTGGTCTGGAGGAAGAGCAATTAATTTGATCGAATTCATTAATTTATAGGCATGTCTATGAGCGATTTGCTTTTGTCGTTTCCTTTGGTGGGATGGTGTTAGCTTGTAGGTTAATAACTGAAAGCTAAGCACAATAATATTCGATAGCTTAGCAAGTCATCCGGAAACTGTCTGAAATGATATCAGCAAATTGCTGTTCCCCGAGGCCCCATCGTTGAGCCCTTATTATTTCGGAACGGAACTTCGTGTTTTTTATGGCCTAAGACCACACAAGTGCCACCTGTCGTTTTAATTCCCTCGAAGATTTCATTTTGAATAATTTGTTTGACGGATGTGAAACCCAATAGTATACATTTGTCAGTTAAATGTATGGACGGGACCAGTCATAGGCGTTACGTTATCTGGGTGGTCGAAAAGTAACCTAAAGCAGACGATTATCGCAAACTGAAGGGAAGTTCTGATGTAGCCCATTAGGACTAGCCTACACGGTGGCGTACATTTTTAAAAATTTTATTAAAGAGTTCTACTTCGAGCCTGTAGTGAATTTGCTAGTGATGCTATCGAGAGCAAAAATACAGGTTTTTTTTTTTAAAGATAATAATTAACCCAAAGTCACGCGGTGTTTCCAGGTGGCAATAATTGACTGAATGAAAAAACTATATCCGCGCCGTGCACTGCAAGCTTTGTGAAAAGTCCTGGGGGACCCCAAGCAAAGCGAGCAGCAAGAGGCGAGTGGTCAGCGTTGTTTCCACACCAAGTGAATGCCGGTTCGAATCCAACGACTGTCCTTAGTTAAAAAAGTGTGACATTAATTCGTGTAAAGGGGTTAAGTGACTGTTAAATCTGTTATGTTTATTTCCAGTAAATCGTTGCACGATACATGTATTGAGAACAAAATCTTAGCCAAAATGCTTAGTCATGGTGGCTATTAAACGTAGCTCACAATTCCAGTAGGCTATGCGCTATCAGTACACGTGTATTAGTGTATCTTCAGGCGAATTGTCTACTGATAGTTTGTAATAGTAGTGCACACTTTGGGCACAGTTGTGTATTAGGCTACCAGAACACGCAGTTCGTATGGAGTTTGAGCTGGAGTTTGAGCTTTAGCTGTGTAGCCAACTGTCAGCGCACAGTGCAGGGATGTCACCGATTGAAAAAATTTGAAAAAATGTGAAAATTTGAGCTGCCCAGTAAAAGTGAGAAAAAAATGTCAAAAATTGAACAAATTGGTGAAAAATGTTAAAATTGTGTGAAAAAAATGCAAACGGGTGAAGTGACAAAATGCCGGAAAAACTAAAAACCGCAAATCTCTATGCCCCAGATGGCATCTCTGACACCGTTCTTAAGAGTATGCTATTGCTTGTTGGTTGGTAACTTAATTGTCCAACAAATTATTCAAATTCATCTCTCACTTGGATTGATTGAAAGACAGGTGGCTTGTAATTGATAGTCTCTCAGACACAGGAAAAAAAACTGAACATGCATGGGACGCTCATTAGATATTTTGACTTGCATGAATTTTTTTTTTCACTTCGTAGACCTACCACGAAGTTAATTACATCAGTTTAGGCTTAAATATATGTTATTATTTGTACCATTTAGCTTAATAAATTATTCAAATTCAAATTGGACACTTGGAGCCGTTTGACACGTCTGTTTATCACGAACTGGGGTTTGAGGGCAGCTTAATAATGAACCAATGTCATTGCCCTTAGGATTATTGGCTTTCCTACCCCTTCTACAGGACTAGAACAATAGTTAATAATTTTTTTTTTGTATCTTTCAAAAACTGTTTCATTGAAAACCCACTCATTCCAACTCTCCCCATCCCTCAAGCTTTCGAGTATAAAATGTTGTATTCGAAGGTTTGCTACTGTGTTACCTCGATTGGCAATAATTATAGGCCAAGATGTAATAACTTCCTTTGTATCTTGATACTGTAACCTTTTTTGGATTATCTTGCTCCAATCTTGGTGAAGAAACAATTTCCAGGTGGCTTTTTAACTTCCATTGTTGAGCTCGTACGATTCGGAAGAACCAAAATCAATACCGTCTTGAATTTCAGCAAGACGGCTTCTCGAGAACGTTGCTACTATACATGATGTATAACTCATCGCGGGGAAAGGGGGGGGGGGGGGGGGAGAGGGGGGGCAGGGAGATTTTACTCCACGGCAGGAAAAGTACATAAATTATCACTGTAAAAACATTTGTTTTAAAATAAATTTATTTTAGACACACAGAGATAACGATTTTAGACATTTTTTTTTGCTGAAAAACATATAAAAAAAAGCGGTTTACAGATTGCGTGAACTGAAAAGAAACCCTTCAAAGAAAACATTAGCATTTATATTATAGTGTCGCGGACGATTTCAATATTTCGATTTCGATTTCAATATTTTATAAACATGCTTAAAACGTATAGCGACAACAGTGTCTTAACTTATAGTCAGTATATTTAACAACGCATGAGCATCTGGGCTAAACAGAATTTTCAAGAACATATGCGTTGTAATAAAATCACTTCTAGGCCTATACTGTTTTATTTTAAACAATTTCATCTCTACTTGTGTTTTAACCATGTGTTTATAATGTTTTAAAATTGAATGTCAGTGGGTCCAATTTTAAACCCATTTTACATCTGCCGATGTAACCGATATAAACACCAAGTTCTGAAAGGTTTCTCCTCAGCCCATGCATTTTGTAAAATGCTCTTGGGTATTTTCAGCAGAAAACATCTAAAAATGCTTTCTTTGTATGCCTAAATGTGTTTATTTTAAAACACAGGTTTATACAATGTATGAGTCAAGTCAGCCGCGTTAGCCAAAAGATAGAATCCTCTGTAGGTATAGAGCAGTTACATTTGTCGCCATATTGGCACCAGTATGGGTTTTGGAGGGCATAACTACAAGGTGCACTACGTAAAAATGGAGGGAAAAACAACGGAAGAGCGGTTTTCTTAGGCTTAAAATAACGTTGTTTTCTCCAACAACAAAAATCGCGCGTTATAGGCTTAAGAAATCACTCTTCACAGCATCGGCTTCAGTATGACGCCCTTCTGTTTCTCTCTGCAGTGCCCCTTGCAGCTAACCCATTAAGGCTACAGCATAGAGTTATATACAATAATACTACGTCGTGTCACTGCTCTATAGCTACGATTCCAGTGAGCTTTCCTTGGGTCTCAGGAATAAATTAGACTTTTTTTGGTGTGTGAGGATTGGTTGTAAATCCTCGCTTCGCTCGCTGCCGTTCTAATCCAGGCGTTTATTCGTTGTATTTTGAATTCTTACCAGCGTATCACAGCAGGAAGAATTAATAGAATCTTGAGATAAAAAAAAGCCTGTAGAAATGCACGCAAAATGCATTTCATTTTGGAATTCACTGCATCTCGTTCTGAAGTGCTCGTAAAAGCAAGGAATGACACTGCACACATGTCTATGTCAAGGAATACTATACATTGTAAAGGTAAAATTCAAACTTGAGACATTGATATGCACGCTATCTATCATTCTTTACTTTTACGAGCACTTGAGAACGGGATGCAGTGAATCCCGGAATGTTGTGCGATGTTTGTATTTTTTATGTGCATTTTTATAGGTGTTTTTTTTTTATCTTATCAGCATAGACTTAAAATAATACGTTTGAAAATTGCTGTTACAGTTCGATCGCTGTTGTGTTTCGAATACATATTGTGTCTCGTTTTGTAGAAAAAAAAAAGAAAGACAAATTTTATTTTATTAATTGGTTAAATAGACCGCCTTGTGTATGAAACTAAATATCAATTAATTTGTGGTAGTATAGGTTCAATGAAAGTTTTCACCTTCTGACAGGTGAGAAACCGCAAAGACATCAAAATGACAAGCAATAAAATAATTTTTGGCTACATAATTACAGCTTGGTCAGCTAAACAAACATTGGAACAATAAAACAATGAGTTATGAACACATACACTGAGTTATTCGGCCCATAGCAGATTGCTAAAAGACAGATGAAAATGTTATTAAAACAAGGTTACATATTACAGCAGCTCATTGCTGCTCCGCCATGTTGGATCCCAACCAAAACATGAAACGTTGTTTTAATAATGTTTTCATCTGTTTTTTTTTAGCAAGTATATGTCTGGAATGGGCCGAATAACTCACTGTATGTGTTCATAACCCATTGTTTTATTGTTCCAATGTTTGTTGAGGTGACCAAGCTGTAATTATTTAGTCGAAAATTAGTATATGTTAGTATAAAATTAGTATAATTAGTATATGTATATATTAGTTTTTGACGTTTGTGGTTTTTCACCTGTCAGGGTGTGAATACTTACCTTACAAAAGAAATCAGGCAAGAAATATTCAGACCGTTAGGTGGTATTGTGTATATAATGTCGTTGACGTGCAATATTTACGTGGGACAGCATTATTCACACTGTTGACTTGGGGGAAGATTCAAGCTCTCAAGATTCATTGGAATATGGTCTATAGAGCAGTGACATTTGCCGCCATATTGGCATCAGATTGGCACCAGTAAGGGTTTTGGAGGGCATAACTACAATGTGCACTACATAAAAATGGAGGGAAAAACAACGGAAGAGCGGATTTCTTAGGCTTAAAATAACGTTGTTTTCTCCAACAACAAAATGTCGCGCGTTTTAGGTCTAAGAAATCACTCTTCACAGCATCGGCTTCAGTATGACGCCCTTCTGTTCCTCTCTGCAGTGCTCCTTGCAGCTAACCCATTAAGGCTCCAGCATAGAGTTATATACAATAATACTACGTCGTGTCACTGCTCGATTGGACAGATGTGCAGAAGGCATTTTTCAACACAAACCCAGTACAACATAGCCGACCGTCCCATTAGGCCTAATATAGGCCTAATGATAATAATAACGTTACGGCCTAACTGCCAACGGCGATCACTTCATCGTGCCAAGTCATCAACGCTCCTTTTCCCCCATCTGTTTCATCTTGACTCTTTCAGTATCCATTTTGTGTTTCTTCCATGATGGCTTTCATTTGTTGACGGGCTCATCTTCTCTTACGACAACTCGCTGTTGCCAACTATTTCCCATTTAGTGGGTCTCCCATCCTTCACGCCATCTTACGTTGGTTTCAGCAACAACTCATCGACGCCTCTGCTATTCGTCATTCGCCGCTGGCGGGCAAGAATGGCTGCCGAGAGGCGGCGTGACGAACACTGGAAGCAAACCAAAAAATGAAAGTCTTAAAAAAAAATGAGAGAGAGAGAGACAATATCGCAATTATTGAGGGCGTATTTTGAGACTGTTGGTGTCGTCACGCGTGTGGGAGCCTTAAAATTTTACGCTTTAGTTTTTACAAAGGAAAAAAAATTAAGGACAGCCAACGACATCATCACGACTATCTGTATCCGGGCGGGCTGCGTTTAGATATTTGGACAAACGTTTCGATATTAAGGCCCAAAGATGGAGCGACTAGAGAAGATGGTTCATTAGCAGACCTGGACTATTCGTTTAGCGACCAAAAATGTTCGGGGAATGCAGGGTGGTGTGACGTCATATTACCCGTTTCCGCCAAAGTGACCGAATAGCCCACCAGAAGGCAGCACAGGTTCTCGTAGGAGGCGAACTTGAAATTAAAAAAATGGATGGATGGATGTTTTCTTACCATATATCATTCTTCTTTGTTAAGGCCTACGAACTGAAACGTCTGCAAGATCTTCATCTGGACGGTGTGGGCTCTTTACCTTCATCACACCCCATTTATTTTACACAAAATTGTGCGTTAAGATTGTTGTAGGTTACATATTTTACTTTATTTATTATTTTATCAAGGATTCCGAATAATTGTGAAACTAGATCGGAAACCTGAGTTGACTTTATAAAATAGCCTATCGCCGCACTGTAAATTAACTTGAGATATTTGTTATGACGTAAACATTTACTTTTGACTGTCATGCCGAAAAAACTTACAGCAGTAGTTTACCTTACACAGATTTTCTTCCAAAACAAATTGCCATAACCATCAGAATGTTGAAATTAAATGCATTCTCAACTATTTTTGCAAACCTGTAAGGGTAATAAGCGATCAGAACTAACTTCACCTCAACTTCAATACTCAGGGACCACTAGTGCAATTACTGTGACGTTTTTACAATTTCCTAGGCTTTCCCGTGGTTGCGTTGAGCTTCCTTGCACTCACATCGAGAAATGGGGGAAACAGCACAAAAAGTACTGTGAAAAAAATATATTTTCTGCAAATGTGGAATAAATGGTGAGACCCTAACACACCATGAAAACAAAAAAATGTGTCTCTTCTCAAATACCTTTGCGTTAAAAAAGGTGATATGAGAGCTCTTGTTATAAGAACTGAACTATAAATCCGCTAAGACTAAATTTTCTATAACTCTAAAATTATTAAAAATCTCCACACCTCTCTAACTTCTCTAAAACTAAATATTCTCGAATACTAAATAACTCTAATACTCTCTAAACTCTAACAATCCTATAAGCTCTGATACTCTCTTTGTAAATAGCTAAGCTCTCTAATACTAAACAACCCTAATACTAAATAATAATAAATTTTCTAAAACTCCAAGTTCTTTTTGTAATTACTACGTGGAGAGAAGTCGAAAGATCACGTAGCCTACATTCTTTGCGAAGAAGTCAAATTTTACGATGAATCTTCTACGTGAACCTTTTTAAAGTCGAAAACAACAGGTGAGATCAGTGCCTGCATTTTGACGAAAATCCATTGTTGGAGTTAGACGTTCAAAAGCCATTCTGTCATCTAAAGTAATCACGTCATCTCTCAACACTAAAGCATTTTGTGGCCAGTTACAGAATGGCTGCCTTCAAACTGCCTTCTCGCCGCCGATTGGCTGTATGGTCGGCTTGTTAACGATGATGTCTTCATTTAGGTTAGGTTAGGTTGGTTAACTCAGTTGCATTGGCCTGGTTTTCGTGCTGCAAGGAATTAATTTCAAGTGCTTGCATTGACGCACAAGAGGGGTAGGGGAAGGGTCCCCTCCCAAGACCAGGAAGTTATTAGTAAAATTTGGTAGAAACACAGGCATTTAGTGAAATTGAATAAAATCTGAAAATTGTTTTTTTTAATGTTTAGATAAGTTATTTTGTAGGGACTCCCAGGGACTTAAGCCCCCACCCCAACCCCTCCTAGACTCCTTAGCTGAATCCTTGGACCCCATTTTTAATTCCAATATTTTATTTTGCGTTTCCCCCCCCTCTCCCCCCCCCCCCTCTCATTGCTACTCCTGCAGCAGAAGTATGTGACTGCAGGTTTGGGAAGCGAGGATAAAAATTAATATTGACAAATTAATCATTGGCCGTTCGTCTGAACAAAAATGATTTTCGCTGTTCGGCTTGTTTTTCTCCTTCCTAATTTATATAATTTACAACGATTTTTGCATATTTATTTAAAAATAAAACCTATGGCGTGTTCTGGTGATGGAAAATACAACATAAAGGGGCGTAAAGCATACACAATTTTGCAGTGGGCTTCAAGATTTATTTTTTTTGTCTTTCTTTCTTTATTAGGACAATCCAATAAGGTGAGAAAACCGTGATATGCCATTTCGCAGCAATTTTTTCCTTCAACGTTTCGACCTGAAACCGTCGCTGCGTCTCTCTCTATACACGAATTCGACCAATGGGATGACACCCTCAATACTCTCTCTTTATCAACTAACATTGCAGAGAGGGGGGGATAGACTGAGAGAGAAAGAGACGCACAGATTCATGAGATGCCATTGGCTATTGCGAGCGCGTGCGGGCGATCGATGCCTGTCACGGTTCGCCGCCTGATTGGACGAGAGTCGAACAGATTTGCAACGCGCCCATTTCCTGTTTCCCGGGGTGTTTCATCCCTCCTTTTCCGTGATGATGGCCCGTCATCACATTCTCCTATTTTTCTCCAAAAACACCTCCTCCTCCTCCTCCTCCTACTACTCCAACCCTTGCGTGATGTTGATTCCCATTATGGAGCCGACAAAGGACTCATTAGCCGTGTTGCAACGACATGGGAAGGTCATGAACCAGTGGAATTATAATTCCCACCTACCTACCCACACTCTGTCGCCCAAAAAGCAGCAGCCTGTGAACTCGTTATGCCTATGATTATTGTGACGGTTTTCTTTTTTTTTCGTGACGTATTTTAACAAATTTTGATACAGTGTGTGTCCTTCAAATGAAAAGAGAGCCTGGGGGGGGGGGGGGGGGGGGGGGGGTAATCGTCTAACTGGAAAACCGCTTAATTGGAAGAACGTATACAGTATAACGAAAAATTGTCTAAAACGAAATTCGTATGGAAAATCGTCTAATACGAAATTCGTATAATAGAATCGTCTGATGTCCCTGCCTCGCTCGCGCTACCGCGCTCGCTGCAGCTGTACATATAACATCAGAAACCGCAGCTATACTATTGTCCAGTTAGACGTTTATCAGTTATGTTATTGTCCAGTTAGACGTTTATCCATTATACGGTACGCTTATCCATTATACGATATTCCGTTTCGATGATTTTCCAAATTTTTTATTTAGGCAGATATTAGACAATTGTCCCATTAGACGATTTTCCAGTTAGACTTTCGACCGACGCCCCGGCACGTGAAACTATTCAACTTCTCTGAGCGTAAATTTTTGTCATGAATTGGACAAATATATGCTTTTAATAATAGTGACTTTCACCAGTAGCGTCCACAGAACCCCCTAAAGGCTCGGGCAGGGGCAACATTTAGTAAAAGTCCACTTTTTGTCCCTTTTAAGCCTTTTCTAGGCCTTTTTAGGCTCTTAGGCTTTTTCTGATACACCGCCGCACCAGAAAATATCGGCGCAAAACGGCCATATTTTTTTTATGAAAAAGGGCATTTTCCAAAAAGTCAGGGGCAATGCTCCCTGCTTTCCCCCCTCCACCCCGGTCCCGCGCACGCCAATGATTTTTACAATTTTTGGAGGTGTTCTACTTGGTAAAAAGTCTGCCTTCAGTCGCCATTTGGCCAGTATTCTGTCGAAATGTTCGACAATCTTCCTGATGCAGCTTGAAAACGCAAATTCCAGTTCCTATTTTCCATTCCGCCCACACCGACCAAAGAATGGGTGTCTAAGGTCAAACATTCATCCATCCAGTGCATCGCCCGCCCGCGCACTGCAGCAATGCCACAGAGATGCTGGACGCATGTGCCGCAACACCCAGTTTTCGTAGTGCGGTGTGATGTCTTCACGCCGCCATTTCCGCTGACCCCGGGGGTGATTCTACGCCCGCGTGGGTTTGGACGAGAACGTCTCTGTGTGACGGCCGGTACTTTGGCGTCTTGGCCACCAAAGAGAAAGAGAAGGGGGAGCTGCTGTACGGGTTTAGTTGTCTTGGAGGGCAGCTCATCTTGGTTGGGGCGGGGGGGGGGGGGGAATAAAACAAGGACGCTCGAGCAAAGTGTTGAAATTACGATCGGTCAAGTGCGGGCGAAGTCGTCCGAGCGAGAGTGTGGAAGCGGCGGGGCGAGCACGTGATCGCCATGCAGACGAGCGCCAAACGAGCTACAGTCCCGTCTGCTGCTGCCCAAATGCCCTCCTTAACCAAGTGTATCGGTGGACGAGAAAGAAAGACAGATTAACTAGATAGATAGATAGATGGATAGATAGATGGATCTGAAACAAAACCAACAAGGGTGAAAGAACCCGCCAAGTTCCACCCAATCAAAGTAGTGATTTCAGAGCAAAAATGGCTGCCACCAAGTTGCTACGTTAGTTGCCAAGCTATAATCCCACTGACTATTACGTCAAAGGTTAAATGAGAAACCGGACCTTTGCTACAACCCATGCAATGTTCCAGTTTTTTCATTTAACGTCTGAAGTAATAGTCAGTGGGATCAGCTTGGCAACTAACTAATGTAGCAATTTGGTGGCAACTATTTTTGTTCTGATATCACTACTTTGATTGGCTGAAACTTGGTGGGTTCTTTCACCCTTGTGGGGTTTGTTTGAGATGTCAGTTCTTTTGGTCTGCACAGATAAATTGAGTATCGAAGAGTGGTACTTGCTTCAGTCGATCCCTAAAGTTGAAGGGAACTGTGCCTGTAGAACGGGTGTGGTGTAATTTTTAATTCTCTCCATAAATATTCTATAAATTAGAACGTTCAATGTACTACAAGACGTTGCTCTAATCGGGTTAGAGATGGCACTATACCATGGTACGTTTTGAATTTTAATCTTATACTGACACTCTGAACACGCTGTGCACTGCGTTGCAGCTCAGCCCCACACGAATTGTGTACTGGTAACCCAGACTTTGTGTTCTTTTTGACTCACGAAGTACACATATTTATATATCTGACAGTACGCAGGTCGTGTATGGAGGCTGCTGCTCAGCCTCCATATACGAACTGTGTATACTCTCAGTACTGTCGCAGTACTTTGTGAGTAAAAAAGAACACAAAATGTGTGTTACCAGCACACAATTCGTGTGGGGCTGAGCTGAATGAAACCCAGTGATGTGTTATCAGTGAACAGTGTCTTTAGAGTGTAATTCACCTGAGATGAAAACTGTCAGAGGAGTTTATTATGGTAATAATTTATACTTGCGTCCTGTATACTAATAGCCTAACAAAGTTATAAAGTGTGATAATACTGCATAAAGTGGTTCCTGAATACTATGAGGGATTCAGCTATAGCTTGGAAAGCAGGAAAAAAAGCCATTTTTTTCCGACCGTGAGTAACTTACTCTTTTTAAACTAGACCCAAGCAGTAGTGCATGTGATGGAAAAGCATGAACTAGATGTACTAACACGTACGTTTGTACGTTTCAGCAAGAATTTATAAGTTTGGGGAGGAGAATTTGTGAATGAGACCCCTTCTGACACGTCTTAGATTCATTCCTATTAGTTCCGTCTAAGTTAATAGGCGGCGCCACGAGTTTTATGTGGGAATTTCTACTCCGTTGTCAGCCTAAAATTAAACTGAACTAAACAAAACTAGCTTGTATTTAATTATTATTTAGTTTAGCTTAGTTGTAATTTAGTTTACTTTAGATTTGGGCAGAAAAATAAGCAAAAATTACTACCAGATGGAACGTGTGGCGCCCCCTGAAAACTCGGACGGATCTAACAGGAATGAATGTAACGCGTTTCAATAGGGACTTTTTAGAGTTGGAAATTCTCTTTCCAAACCCTGTAAATTCTTGGTTTCATTAATCGTGAATTTTAGACCAGTTTACTTTTAGGAAAAAGTACGTTTACTTGTTTTGTGGCGGCAGTCGGATGTCAGTTAAAGTTCACGCCATCACGGTTGGAAAGAGAAAGTTGGTGGCATTCTTGGTTTAGCTTATCGCCATTTTAACAACCAAAAACTTGATGTGTTCTTCACCTTTGCGTTTTTGGATAAGATATCGTTTTTTTTTTTTTAATCCTTCAACACGTATATACATGATGCTTCTTCTATCCCTTTCCATTATCCGAAGCCGTCATTCAGTCCTCACACATGCCCCATCGTTTTCTACACCGAAACCGTTAGAAATTCGGCTCAGCGTTTGTCTGCCCTTCAAATCCGAAGCCAACCAAACCGCTCTTCGCTCGTTCGATTTACGGGCGCGAAAACTTGGCGATTTGTCGCTAGCTCATCCGGCTGAAGCGACGGGGTCTGGCGACACGTAATTAGGGGTGAGGCTCGGGCAGCCAATCCGCGTTATCAGCGGAATAACAAATTGGGCTCCCATGAAATATGCATGCACGCCAAGCGCTTATTAATGCCACAAATCAGCTCCAATGGCACGATCGATGCGCCAACAAAGGCCCACTTTGCGGGACGATCACATCACATGCTCTTCCCCCTCTGCTCTCCCCCCTCCCCTCACTCGCTTTACTCCCCTCCCCCTACTCTTTAACCATCCTCTATCTTCAGGCGTTAACACTGACTCCATTGCTCGTTCTCTGTTACTCATGTAAAATTACCTCCCTGTTTGTGTAGACCATAATATTATGAAGCATTAGAAAACAAAAACTTATCGTTTCATGTTTAAGGTAGGGTTTAACTGATCGGAAGTCATAACAGTAAAGAAGCACAAATTAACTTTCCTGTGACGTTTCAGACACTGCAGTGATGCTGTACTGTTTAGTCCACGTGAAACCTTGCTGCTGTATTCAAATACTATTATTACCATTTATTTACTTTTGATCAGCGAGTGATCGGTGCATTCTGCTTGATTAAATGACATCGCTGGAAAATGGTTAAAAACTCTTTAGCACAACTCTACAGGTAATTCAGGGTTCGTACGAGTCTTGGAAAACCTGGAAATATCCTGGAAAGTAATACTGAACTTCCATGCGTGGAAATGTGCTTGAAATATTAAAAATGATACATGTATCATCAGTATAGGGTGATCAACGGAAAGTAGATGAATTGACTGAAGAACACTGAAACAATTGATCCAGAAAATAATCGAGTGTGTAGCCTCACATTTCTTCCTTTGTTTATATCTCCCTTTTTGTGTACATCATGTAAAGTGTGAAGGATAATGAATTAAAGGAGTCACCTCTTGGTGCTTTTGCCCCAGCATCAAGGATGCTCTTACACTGGGACTACTGGGGCTCCAGCTCTTCCCCTTTCCCAAGGCTGGTTGCCCCTTCTACGCAGAAAAAGGTTACTTCTAGTGTACAATTGTGGCGTAAAATGTTAAATAGTAAGTTTTCCTTTCCAACACGGCAAGGGATGGTGGAGTGGAGACTTCTCCCCAGAGCGCGTGTCACGTGATTTCAACGAGATCTCGTGTCGTTGATTTCGTGTACGGATACCTTTTCTACGTTTTCGAGGCTCCTACCCCTTTTTTCCGTTCTGCGGGCGTCCTTGGCAACCATCACTAATGAAAAAAAGCGGGTTTTTTTTTTTTTATCAGAAAACGACTGGTATCAGCAAAGGTGTGCAAAAAATCGTCAGTTTTAGTTAATATTAATACTGAGAAAATTTTCTAAATGGCTGAATTCTAGCCTGACGCCTGTTTTCGCTATGCTGACTAGTAGGAAACGTTAACGTTTTAAAACGCCAGCAAGTGCACATGTATACAATAAAATGCGACGTTTCGGGATTTATCATCCCGTTGTCAAGCAAAAAATATATTTTATAGCATAAGCTACAAGTCACAAGATACACTTAAATGGTTTCCCATTTTAAAGAAAAGCAAGCCGGAACAGTCAAAGGTAAAAAATAAAAGTTAAAAAAGATAAAAAGTGAAGCCCAGTCAGCGCAAAAGCAAATTTAAGTGTATCTTGTGACTTGTAGCTTATGCTATAAAGTATCTTTTTTGCTTGACAACGGGATGATAAATCCCGAAACGTCGCATTTTATTGTATACATGTGCACTTGCTGGCGTTTTAAAACGTTAACTACTTTTAGTGCTTTTATTCTGTCAACACTAGTAGGAAAACAGTTATTAACGGGAGTTGAGAAGTGACCGCGGAAAAAAACTGTTTCCTCAGGAGGAATTTTTTATCGTATTGTCACGGATTGATAAGACTGTACGCATTTAGCTACAAAATGATGTCGCAGATAGCTATTCAGGTAACATTGCTAACATGGCAACGTCGTTACTTTAGCCATCAGCACTGTAGCTGAGAGATTTCTCCCCTAGATGGCAAGTGCTCCTTAATGACGTGATATTTCGAACCTGGTTCACGTTATTACGAAGTCAGTCACTGAAGAAGTGCGAATGCTAGTTTCGGATTACGCCAGCCACTGAGTAGCAAGCGGACGCATTACTTACTTGGGCATCAACAACGGTGTGGTCTGTAGAATGCGTGTGGCCTTAAGACGGTGTTGTGCCTGTAGCTGTTCCTCCTTCTTAATTCGCTCGACTCGCTCGATGATAGTCGGCTGTTCCCTTGACCCCCTGCGGCCACCCCCCGCGTCCGCAGCACCCCAACTTCCCCCACGGCCCGGCCTCTCTCTCTTTCCTGGTTACGCTCTAATCCTCGCAAATGCATCAAGATGGCGGCGACGGCGGTCTCCGTTTGCGGGATTAGTCGACGCGAGCGGCACGAGATCAGAACGAGAAATCTCTTGCTGCGGTCCTGCGTCGGATGATAATATAAAGAAGTGTATTATTCGGGGAGTTGCGGTGCTGTGAAAACGTGTCGATAAGATTGGCTGCTAAACAATAAATAAAAATAATATGATCCCGATTTGCTTTAGATTTTGCATATTGTTATTTGATATTGTGAAATCGTTTTATCGATTTGTTGTAAGCTGGGACACGTGGCTACAATATTTTTGATATTATGAAATCGTTTTACCGATTGTTCGAAAATTTTCTAGGCGGTAAAATTAAAAGAAGTGGCGTGCACAGGAGGGGGAAAAAAGGGAGCTTTGCCCCTTTTGTTAAAAAAAATTTCCTTTTTGTGCCAGCATTTACTGGTGCGGCGATGCCTGAGAAAGAGCCTAAAGGCCTAAAAAAAAAGACCTAAAAAGGAAAAAAAAAGCCTTAAAAAGGCAAAAAAAAGTCTAAGAAAAGGTAAAAAGATAGCCAAAAAAGTCTCTATAAAATTATGTCCATTACAAGCCTAGAAAAACCAAAAAAAAAAGGCAAAAAAGGTTAAGAAAGCGTAAAAAGATTGGCAAAAAACTCGTGGAAAAAAAATGTGATTTTTGCTAAAAGTTGCCCCTGCCCTCTCGGGAACGCCACCCTGAAACTGTAATGCAATAACTCTTCATACAACTAAATTTCACTTAGGCTATAACTGTTGATATGTTTCTCTCTGGAATCTTCTCACACTTCGAGATGACAGCAGGTGAAGCGTAGAGATGCCGCCTCGTGGACGACGCCATCTAAACCAATCTATACACCTATAAAAGCCAGTGAGCGTATGTAAACACCTGGCCCACCCACACAGCGATTTTGTGTGGACTAAGATAGACCACAGGGTGTATGGCGACTGGCTACCAAAATTCTTCAAGATGGCGACGATAATCATTGCGATAATGGCGACGAGCATGATGCACTTAAGCCTAATGCAGCTTAAACGAACTCCACTCGGGTTTTTGTTGATCGTAAAGATAAGTTGCATTTGCAGGCTAGTGCAAAGGACGTGTAATGTAAGGTATGCCTATATGGTTTTGAGACTGGAACGAATATGGCTGCGCGACGAATAACGAACGAAGGACTCCATATTAACAATTGTTTGACGAACGCACTTGACCTGCTCGACCTTTTAAAGGGGGATTGCCCCTTACTTTCAACAGGCGAAGGAGCACACAAATAAATTTGTTTTTACACAACAAACAAGCCACGTGCCTCCTTAATTACTGAGTGTAAAGTTGGTACGCCCACGTGCACCAGGAAGTAAGCGGTAACGCTAAGCCTAACGACATGACGGGCGCTTTTTTTCTTTATATATCGAGCGTTTCGAAACGAAGATTTTGAACCGCTAGATGGGCGCCATCTAGTGACAGTGATATCGTTAACCGGACCGCTTGCTCCCTGGTGCACGCGGACGCACCAACTTTACATTCAATAATTAAGGAGGCACTTGGTTAGTTTGCTGTGTAAAGAGAAATTTCTTTGGACATTCCCTTCACTTGTTGAAATCAAGTGCTACATAAAACTAAATAATGGTAGACCGCACTAGATGCTGCAACCTGTTATTCGGTGAACGGGTACCTTTAACTAGCAGCCAATATAAGGGAACAAATATACGAGTCGATCGTACGTGGCTTCCTTTGATCAATCGACACGCCAGCGCTTTTCATTGCCGAATTCGAATATGGCATTTTCTTTCTGTGTTTCAAAAATTGGCTACGCTTGGCGCTGCAATCCATCGTACGGCTGCAGAGGTCTCTAACTAGCAGAGCGCATTTCTGGTTCTCTTTATACACTTCTGGAATGGACCTCCCTTCCCACCCAATTAAAATGACTTAAAAAATTCAATCATTTGTGTGAAGGTTATTTTCATAAGGATTTATTCGTGTGCCGTTACCGTAGTAAATCCTTTGGTATATTTAAGATGTGGCGGCTTGAAAATTAACGCTGTATTCCTCGGGTCTATTTTACCTGCCTCCTACACCAAATTCCAATTCCCTATAGTTAGTATTTGGGAGTAAGTTCGCCCCTTACTCGCTGTTACATTCAAGAGGAGGTGCGCTGACTGCAGGGCCGACAGAGATAAAAGCGCTGGCTTAGAGCGAGGCACGGAGCTTTAATCCCAATCTGCCTTGGTATAGGTTGGCATCCTAACGCCGGCCCATTCAGTGCATTGAGATGTCATTGAGATGATGCATCGAGCAGTTACAAGACAAGACCGAAATTCATTTTAATTACAAATTTTGTCACATTTATCTTATTGTATGAGACATGAATTTATCATCTTTAACTCGAGAAATAGCGCACAACTGGTCCCCAAACGGATTAGCCCAGACCCCGCGATAAGTCCCTTTGATTTTAAAAGTGTCGTGACGGAATTCGAACTGGTGTCAACTTGGGTTAGAGACCACGGCTCTGCCCACTCGACTACTGCTTGCTCACTTTGGAATCCCTCCCCAAACTCGAGTTGAGTCTGTGGTTTATTTATCGGCCGGTTAAAAGTTTATGTTTTAAAAATACAGTTTTTTTTCGCAACGACCAGCACCTTCGTGCGAAGATGCATTAAGTGATGAGTGCTTCCCATGTACCGGACATGGTAGGTGGCTTACGTGATAAAGAATAATCGTTTGTTTATGGCTGTGACATATCTTACAAATCGTCACGTTTCTGGTTTGGTGGTCATTATCCGGCCGTTGGACACAAAGCCACGAATTATGTTCGCCACTTTCCCTTTCTCTCTCTCAAGTCTGTACCCATCATTACCACGCGACATCATAAACATACATTTGCACGCGATGGTGGTACACAGTTCCTTTGACAATAATTGTTGTTGCTTTTTAAAGCTTGTACCTCTTGTTTTTAGCACTTCTTACCACGCACGCGGGCGTATTTATAAAATGACTTTTGGAACGTGTCAATAATGAACGAAATAGGCTGAGGGAAAAATATTGGCAACGGACTCCCAAGTGCTTTGTTGGGTTGGGGGGGTTCGGTCCCTGTCTCGCCAGGTCTTCTGGTTTATTTAGAAGGAAGGAAACGGAACAGGACGCGGAACTTTGGGTGGGAATAAGGGGGGCGCGGAATTGTACCGACACGGAGTTACGTTAACTCCGGAATTTTCTTAAATACTGACCCCTGTCTGGACCCGGAATTACAGTAACTCCGCATTCGTAATTGTATTTAAAAGTGTCTGAAACAATCCGGAATTGTAGTAACACAGCGTTACCATAACTCCCGATTTTATTGATGACGTCCCTGCCTCGCTCGCGCTGCCGCGCTCGCTGCGGCTATACATATAACATCAGAAACCGCAACCATATTATTATCAACAAAATCAGGAGTTATGGTAACTCAGTGTTACTACAATTCCGGATTGTTTCAGACACTTTTAAAGAAAATTACGAATCCGGAGTCACTATAATTCCCGGTCCACACAGGGACAGTGTTTAAGAAAATTACGGAGTTAACATAACTCCGTGTTGGTACAATTCTGGCGCCCCGAGCGAAGTCAGTGAAAACGTAAGAACTCGACTTAAGGAGATGTAAGGATATCTGATTTGGTTTTTGTTACTAACGCACTCACTCGTTGGTGGTGACGCGGAAGCATTTCCCAATTTTCACCAAATGCTTTTGGCCCATTTCAAACGGTTGGGGTCAAGCAATGAAGTGGAAAAGAGCTTGAGCATCCGATATTAACACGTCTGTTGTGAAGGAACTTAGGTTCAACATGGTAAACACTGGTGCCGAGTCCAATACGCAGCGCTCACCACCGAGAACCGCTAAGAGTTCGACAATAAAGGTAGTACGATTTTTTTTTTTTTAATTTGCACTCAAAAAGCATACCGGCAAGAAAGGGTCATCCAGTAGACCACTAACGACTTGCCGGAAATTAACATTTATATCTATCAGTATCAATTGCTACATCGTCAAGATGAAGACAACCATCTTCGTTACAGGCTTTCTGTCTAATTAAAATAAAAAAATAAAAAACTAAGAACAATGTCTAGTTAGAAAATTCGGGGCCGTGCAGATGAGTTTCCAAACAACGTTCATTCAACAGTCTGCTAAAAGTATGGAGTGACGAGGCTGAGACAATGTTGTCAGGAAGAGAATTCCAAACGGGGCCAATTCGTAAAGAGAAAACAAATTTTCTGCAGTTTAGGTTAAACTTTGGAATAATTAGTTTTAATGTGTCAGTGTCTATTTCAAAGAACGGAAGGTGCCATATTATGTAGGATTTTGTAAGTGAGAATTAAGTCAGACGTAAGTCTACACAGTTCGAATAAATATTTACGTGAAAGACCAAACTTTTGCGTCCGTATTTTCATTTTAATATAGCATGTTTTGGGAGTCCGTTCGTCCTGATCTATAAACTCGGTAAAATAATTAGTCTCATATTTAAAGTGATGAAAAGCGTGGAATACTTTCATATTTATAGAGTATTGCAAAATCAGTGCTACGGTATGCTTGTAGTGGTTCTTATTACTTTTAAAAATGAATTATACAGGTAAGCCTACATACCAAATCGGCCATTTTGATTTAATGTGAATTTACTCACCTTTGACGGCAACTTAAAAATGAATCAAAACAACATCAAATCGACAAAAAGAAACCAAGCCCTAGTTGTATATTTGGCTGTTTACTTTACTCCCCGTTGCTATTCCAATCGTTTTCCTCTTCTCCCTCCCTCCGTCTTGGCATTGGTGTCGCCTTACGGAGCCAGCGGCTGTTGCGGCAAAAGGGGAAGGCGCGCGTTCGCTCGTTCGTTCCAAGTAGCAACGTCGGCGGCGTTCAAAAACTCCTCACTTATCACGCTTAATTTTTACGGGGAATGCGTTGAAATTAAGTGCGGGCGGGCGGGAAAATTCCCGGTCTGATGCCCCAAGCCAAAAACTGGAAGAAACAGGCTGCCTTTCAACAACATGCACAAGTAAAGAGAAAGATGCGTTCCAGATATAGGCCTATAATATACATCCAAGAAATTTACTGAAATATACCGCCTACAAATTAGATTTACCACCGAAAAGCAGCCACACCACATGATAAAACTTTCAACGTGCCATGAAAAAAAAATGTAACGTAAACATAATATTGAAATTAGTTTAGAAGACCAGATGGTAGATTTAAGAATGGGACTCCCAAACCCCGTTCTCTGACAAACTGATAAGCAAGATCCACGACTCGAGTTTTAGATAGAAGACAGCTTTACATTTTATTTTTATTTCTCGAAGAAGAAGCTTTATCCTTATGACGAATTAGTTTATTAATAATCGGCGATAGCCGAGTATTTATGCAAAGTCCTCACTCCAGCTAATTTACGGTAACATTAATTTCGGCATTTCCAGATTAGTCGACATTACTACATAGCATAAAAAAATGAAAACGGCTTGCAAACAAAGACATCAAGTGTGCCGTTAAAAATGGTTATTATTATGATTGAAGTTTGACTTTATTTGCTAAAATTAGTACACGGATAAAAATTGATTATTTTTAATTTAAATAATCAGAAGTACAATTCCGAAAATTGAATCTGAATAATTGTAATTCGTGAAGCACAACAGCACTTAACCCCTTAATTGCCTTGGACGATCCCTATACTCGTCCAAATAAAAACAGAGTCCAAACTAGGCACGAGATGGCCGACAATGGAGATACGACAACAATACTAGGTTCCCTTAACAAGCCGTCGGACTCTAGAGACGGCCATGGCTGGGTTAGTAGAGGCGTGTCCCTCAAGTTAAAGATCTCCTTCCAGTTGCTAGTTAGAGTCCCGTCCAGGTAAGCCCTATTTTTGTGGAGATAGACTGCAGATATAAAAATTAAAGGGCACGTAAGGGGTTTTAAACAGATGCAATTTTCGGAATTGTACGTTTGATCATTTAAATCAAAAATTATCAATTTTTATCCGTGCACATTTTAGCAAGTAAAGTCAAACTTCAATCATATAACCATTTTTTACGCCACTCTTTACGTTTTTGTTTGTAATTTAATTTCTTAGCTTAATAGTCTATTTATTGCAAACGCAGGGTGATGTTTGCTGTATTAAACCATGATCTCGTTTTATCTTTCCAAATACGGCTATCTGACCTTGTCTTGTGATAATAAATGTTGTCAATAGCCCTGATTTTTCCCTCCACTATATCTACAGCTTGTCACTAACACGCCCACAAACAGCCACAAAAGCAAGCAGCGTTCCTTTTTATCTTGGCTTTTCTGAACATTTTTTTAAATTTCTAAGATGAGCTTCCTGTTAACATCTTTTTAACCCTTATTCCAAATTTGAAGTACCCAAATACCCTTCAATATTTAGTGGAAAACTTATCCGTGCAGGAGGAGAAACGAAGCTGCAGTAAGTCGACAAATAAACAAATAACCATCGTACACTGGCTACACACTGGTTTTCACGGAAGTCACCGGAAGACTGGTATTTTATTTATCAAAGCAGCTTAATTTCTGATATAAATTGCACATCAGAGAAACTTGTTTTCTTATTTTTCTGCTAACTCTGTAGCAAACATGCACCTAAGAATAGCTTGCTTGGCAAACCTTTGATGATAACAGTAATCTCCAGCTCAGACTTCATACTATACACGAAAATAGTGCAGAGAAGCCAACTCGTGGACAGTGGGGCAGCTAAGACGGGTTGACCTATTTTCACTTGTCATCTTTACGGTACTTATAATACGCTTAGGTTAAAGCAACATCCAGCCTGCCTTATAACCTTCCGCCTGCCTCACAACACCCATACGACGATCACATCCACGTATTTACCACAGCTAAGGTCAACTGAGACGGTAGCTTTCTTCCTCGCAGCGTAAAACGTAGCTACTGTCTCCGTTGGCATTGCGCCTAATAGTCCAGCCAGCGTGAGCTCATTGGTTGTGTCGTCAAAAACCGGAATGATTCTTGTATTTTAAAATCACAATTTATAATTTTCTAGACTAGTGTCTTGTAATTTTGTTTCGGCGATCTATTGGAATAATTAGTTTTAATTTTTACTGAATTAGCCTTCTAGATTTTTGATCTCATGGTAATTACTAGCAAACGATTAAAATTAATACTGCGCACACACAGATAAAACTTCCAAGGTCATTGTAGGCGCGCGATGCATCATTTATGTTCGGGACGAACGTAAATAGAGTTAGTAATATTCAACAGAAAATCTCCTAGACGCCACATTTCAAAACGGATTTTTAGCAAGGGAAAGATTAACGGTAAGTAAATAGACCTTTGGGGCCGTACTTGATGTGGAGGATCGAGAAAAATGGCGCAGGGAGGTATATCCCTTTAATGCACACAGTAAATGCATCATGCACGGAGCAAACCCAGGCAGGGGGTGCTTGGGATAGGGAAGGGGTATGGGTGGGCCGCAGGGGGAATGGGGGGGGGGGGGGGACCGTCGTATGTTATGCCGAGGTACAGCTAGTGTATGTATAATAATGTATGGCTATTAACTCCGCAAAACGTTGCATTACCTTGTACTGTGGTGTAGGCAGTGTATATACATCAGTAAGTAACAAGTTGTGCAGAGGTAGCGCCGTAATACAAAGAGTACCGTGATACCCAATTTTTTCTGAAAATGCTTTCCTTTAAGAGTACAGATTCTTGTTGAGGCTGTAAAAATCATCACTGATTGTGTTACTGTACATGCAGCTTGCATCGACTCGGCATAGAAGGAACTCCTGACGTACACCGTAGCATTTCTACTCTACGCGTATATAGCTATGATTCTTATCATATTAACTTGTCCCATGTTTTGATTTAACAAAAAGGGTTGAATAATAATATGATCATCTTGATCATGTTGTTATTTGTTGATCCTTTAGATTCGCTTGCTGGTGGATGGATCCGTGATCCTGTTATCTTACGATAATTATCTATGCGAAGTGGTAGTTGAGAACATTGGAGAACTCTTGATTTCATAAAGAGTTTGTGGAATCGTACTGGTGCCGAGTTCAACTTCGGTATTTCGCACTTTAGGGAAGTATTCTTAAATCATACTGAAACACAGTTTAAATAATACGGTAGTCCAATATGCTTACGATATATAGGGCAGTGACACGACGTAGTATTATTGTGTATAACTCTATGGTGGAGCCAGTAACTGGGTTAGCTGCAAGGAGCACTGGAGGGTGAAAAGAAGATCGTCTTATTGAAACCAATGCTATTAGACTGGATTTCTTAAGCCTATAACGCGCGATTTTTGTTGTTGGAGAAAACAACGTTCGTTTAAGCCTAAGAAATCCGCTCGCAAAGCACTGTCTTGACTAGAAGTGCCGTTTTTTTTCCGTTACATCTTAATCCAGTGCACCTTGCAGCTATTACCTCCAAATGGGGTCTCGTAGCCAATAATGACGTCACTTGACGCTGCTCTATTAGTTCTTTAAAAGACAGCAAGCATTCGTAAAAAAAAAAGGTCCAACTGAAAGGAAGACATGTTGAACGCTTCGCTTTGTTGCTAAAATTGCTTACGTAGTCAGATTTCCATCGCTTTCAGTCACGGTCGCTTTCCCTCTTTCCCATTTAGGATAAAATCCCGAACCGAATCTAACTCGATAAATAATCTCAGTAATCGTTAGCTGCCGGAAGATCCCGTATAGGATACAGCTGCTTGAAGCTCTTCGTGTCTTGCTGTTTGTGTGTTTGTAGTTTCTTCCCCGTCCGCTGAATTGTGCCGTTGTTCGAGTTGGTGGCGCTGGCTTCCTCATCTCATCGGTCGCCGGAGACCGTCATAAACATGCAGCCGCTCTTTCCTTATCTTGTGCAGCGGGCAATTAAGCGCCGTATTCGGCGGCCGGCAAGAGACAATCGGCTAATTTATGTAACAATCGAGATGGGCCCGATAGTTGTCTCATTAGGTGATTATTCGTGTGTTTAGCGCCAAACGACAAATAATGGTCGGTACGGCAGATAAGGCTGTCACCTCCGGAGGAGAGGCCGAGGCGAAGATGGCCCACGACGCTGCTGCTAATGTGAGGGGCCAAAATGGTGCAAAGGAACGCAAAGAGTTGGCTCGTGGTGGGTTTTGGACGTGTGCCTCAAGTTGTTTAAAGCTGGGGCGAATGGGGAAGTGCTAGGGGCGAGTCCGTTTCGCGTGCCTTGAAGCAAGTGTAATGCACGTATATACTCTTGATGGGCAAAGAATAATGCAATTGGATGCATCCATTACAATGCGAAGCGCTTTGTATCTGCATGAAGACAAGGCATAAAGCACTGTGCTAGGGACGAGCGCGTTTCACGTGCCTTGAATCAAGCTTAATATATGTATATATACTCTTGATGAGCAAAGAATAATGCAGTTGGATGCACAAATTACAATGTGAAGTGCTTTGTATCTGCATGAAGACAAGGCATGAAGAACTGTGTGCCTCAAGTTGTTTAAAGCTGGCGCGACCGTGAAGTGCTAGGGGCGAGTCCGTTTCGTGTGCCTTGAACCAAGTTTAATATACGTATATATTCTTCATGGACAAAGAAAAATGCAGTTGGATGCATGCATTACAATATGAAGACAAGGCACAAAGGCCTGTGATTCTATTAAAACCACCATGGCGAGGGAATGGCCATGTCAGTATGGCTTAGTATGGCTCAGTGCTAGGACTTACGCCTTTGGTTTCAAAGATCGTGGGTTCAATTCCCTGCTCAGGGCAGTTTGACATATAAGTCCAAAAGGCAACGAAAATAGGTTTGCATCCGTATTTATTTAACCCTTCTTAAACCCTGGCTTTTCATCCTGTTTAATGGCGACAGAATCACATGTGATTATTTGGTGTCGAATATTCTGAAGACTAAATTCGACTCTAGCTTCAACTCTGTACAAAATCAGCACATCCGAGATCTATACCAACGTATTTTACAACAGAACATCATTACATTCAGAGGGATAGCGTAAGTTTGAAATTCCTCACTAACTGAATTTGTTGCAGCTCATACATTGGCCAAGTTGAGAGAAAACTATGTCTTGCTCTGGAACAGGGTCGTAAAACTGTTCAGCACTCGTCATTCTTGAACTCTTAATTTAAAATAGATAAACATTTGAACGCCTTTTGCATACATTAGGTAACTTTATGCAGTAAATAAAGAAGAAGCGTGCAATTAAATGACCGGCTGAATATCGTTACCAATATTGATTGTCACCAATATTGATGTTACCAATATGGACCTTTCTGATCGTGCTGTACAAATAACCAGAAAGTACTGGCCAAAAGACATAATTACAATGCACCTTTGAATCACTGAATTCGTTAATAATATATGAGCCTCGGCACTCAACAGAATGGCTCAACAGGAATGCTCTTATGGCTCCAAAAACAGATGTAAAATTAGAAAGCAGATGTTCAGTTTGGGAAGGTTTTTCACCTTTTGTTGGTCATTAAACCACGTACACCGGCAAAAAACACGCATAATCAACAACTTGGAGTGTGCGCGGCCTATCTTGAGTTCTCCGCAGAACGAACACAGATAATCGATTGTACGTTTTTGGTAGCAGAGTGCCTTGTTGATATCCAAAATGGTTACAAAAACAATGGCGGTCGTCGATTAAAGCCGCTCCATCCAGGAAGACGTAGCCGCTCATAAAATACTTCCAGGACTCAAGATACGCCGCGCACATAATAGAGCAATTTCCTTTATCTGACACAACTTCCCAATGTTTGTTCCAAAAGGTGTCTTCGGAATTTGGTAAAACTCGCTATTTTGCTCCTGATTCTGGTTACTTTTATTTGATAAACTTTTTTTTTTCTCTGTCTTCTTCTCGCAATTGTGTTATCTCATGAACTTTTGAAACGTACTCGAACCACAACAATGCAATATTGATTAACTTCGATCCAAAGACATGGTTGATTCCCTGTAGAAACGTCGTTGGTTCCTCAGCTGTTTCGAAACAATTACATTGTCTCTGTTGGCAGTTGGCTGGTTCTTAATGAGACTGCTGATGTGTAATTGGTAGGAAATAGTGACAGGGGGTTTCAGCAATTCCGTATGAGTGGGTATAGGTGCAGGAAGACATAATTTAACCAGACGCGGCGTCAAAGTGTAACGCAATAACAGACGACGGCTATCATTTAACAAGGCATGGAACTGATGGCTTCGCTGAAACCTAACTTCACCGCATAAATTTATTATGTGATAACCTCTTACTTGTCACTTTGGGCTGTCTTCTTCTTCGGTAATTTTATTAGGGCAGGCTAGACCCATATACATCTACAAATGCTAAGCTGCTGTTAGTCTTTGGCAAAGAGTGTTTGTAGCGTTGGTGCAGGATGTTATCCGATGAAGTCGCTGTTGTCTTAATGTGTATTGGTGCAGAGTGTTCCTCATCATAAGCCTGAAGTATCATTCATGAAAAGCAGATGATTGTTTCTGTAACCAGGTTTACCAAAGTTACATTACGCAGCTCAAATAACGTTAAAAGGCGCGTTTCAAACAACGTAGGCTATGCAAAATACATGATATTAGAATGAATCTCTATAGGCTACACAAAGTGACAAAATATTTTCTCTGTGATATTTCTTAATTGGCTTGCTTGCTTGCTAGCCGCGCAATGAATACGTTTCCTTTATAGTGTCCGCGGCCTATCTTGAGTTCCCGCGGAACGAACACAGATAATTGATTGTACGTTTCTGGTAGCAGAGTGCCTTGTTGATATCCAAGATGGTTACAAAAACAATGGCGGTCATCGACTAAAGTCGCTTCCTCCAGGAAGACGTAGCCGCTCAAAAAATACTTGCAGGGCTCAAGATACGCCGTGCACACATCAGTGTTCTTAGATTGCACGATGCTGATGTTGGACACCGTGTTAAAGCTGTTGTTTAAATTTCATGTTTTAGAATGATGACAAAATGTGCATGGGTGTGTATAAAATTTGATCTGATGGATAAACCGATTCTTACTCCTACAGATATAGACGTGAAACTGAATAAAAATATCCAAACATGAGGTTTTTTTTGAGGAAGTAAGGAGGTCACTAAGCTTACCCTACTAATGGAATTTTGTCCAGGGCTTTGATTCTTTGTAATGTAAATTGTCTGAGTGAATTTCTCCATTTGCACGAGTGCTAAAATGTACCCACAATTTGTATATCTTCATAAGTTTACTAAACATTATAGCTTGGAAATTTAAGCATCAATTGAAAAATGCAAGGTGTGGGGACCTAAGACTCAGTTTTCTGATAATTCAAACTAGTTTTGTAGTGATGGTGAAAAGACTTTGTTTAGTTGAATTATCATAAATCAAACCTTTTCCTTCCCATTGTTAAAACCATCATCACTCATATTATTCACACTGTAACGTCAAATTCATTCAAAAATAAAACCCTCGTGCAGTGTAAGCAGAACAACTCCCATTATCAATTTTACGCCTGCCCATTCGTCTGCTTGATGCTTCCGTTTCCGTATACCAGATATCCGTTAAGTTTTCCCCATGTAGCCCCAAGAACAATGTATTGCAGTGAAACTCCCTACTGTGCTGCCCCGTCTAATGGCGCGTCCCTTTTGCGTTTCTGTTGCAGGCGGATGTTTCCGACGGTGCGCATCTCCTTCGTCAATGCCGACCCAAAATGTCGGTATGCCGTGCTCCTCGACATCGTACCGGTGGACAACAAGAGGTACCGGTACGCGTACCACCGGTCATCGTGGCTGGTGGCGGGCAAGGCCGATCCCCCTGCCCCTTCCCGGCTCTACATGCACCCTGATTCCCCATTCACCGGGGAACAACTCAAGAAACAAGTAGTGTCCTTCGAGAAGGTCAAACTGACCAACAATGAGATGGATAAACATGGACATGTAAGTTTTGAACTGTTTTTTTTTTTAAGCTAAGTACGCATCCATTGCGTATGACGTGGTTATTTTCCATATACCGAAAATGAATTTGTTGTGATTAATAAAAATGTCACCTGCTGTATCCATTATATTAGGAAAAATGGAACAAAGCACTGGAACAAAGTATGTTGAATAGGAGAAGCCCAAAGTGCACATGTAAAACCAACACAACCCGACGTTTCGAGCTAGCTCCAGCTCATTATCAAGGGAAATACAAGATGCACTTAAAATTGCATAAAGTTGCAAACAGACAAATGCAGGCAAAACTGCCTAAGTCAAACTATAATTCGAACAAGTTTAAAAAATGTAAAAATTTTAAAGGGAGAGGAAGAGGAGAGCGCCCTCTTTCAGCAAAAGAGGGTCCCTCTCCTCTTCTCTCCCTTTAAAAATGTTACATTTTTTAAACTTGTTCGAATTTTAGTTTGACTTAGGCAGTTTTGCCTGCATTTGTCTGTTTGCAACTTTATGCAATTTTAAGTGTATCTTGTATTTCCCTTGATAATGAGCTGGAGCTAGCTCGAAACGTCGGGTTGTGTTGGTTTTACATCTGCACTTTGGGCTTTTCCTGTTCAACATATCAACGTATCCATTATAGCTCTGTTTTTGGTGTTACACAATGATCTGGTTAAATGATTTTTAAGTGTGACGCTTTTTTAAGCGCTTGATAGAAAGAGCACGCTCAAAACTGCATCGTTGACTGGGAAATACACATTTTCAGTGTTTGGTGAATTTACTACCGTTATGAAGATAAGTCTGCGACTAAATATCAAAAGTTTCACAAAATGTAGTTCGAAAATACTTTATGGATTCGAAATTAAAATTTAACACAAACAAGATTCTCTAGTTATTGTGTTAAGCTACACCACAAGAATTTTAATGAATGCGGTTGTGTTTGTGGTACAAGTAAAGCACAAAAACATAGCGCAAACAACAACACAAAATAAACACATCATACAATTAAGTCGATCAGTTACACAGACTACATCACCAATCTTAGTGAATGGATGCGGTGAATACAAAGACAAGTAATCAATAATTTTAAACTTTAGAACATCAACAAAATAAATAATATTTTTCATTAGAAGGTAAACCAGTTCATTTCTAAATTATCCTTTTAGTTGTGCTTTAAAGTCGAATACTTATCAATAAAAAATTAATTTTTTGGTAATGTATTAAAGATTGATGGCAAAATATAATTACTATTTCGTTTTCCATAATTATTCCTAAAATATGGTAGTTCATTCAGTCGTAAAGTATTTAATCGATTTGATAAAACCTGTTTGTCTAGTGAATTAAAAACGGCAATGTATTTTTTTTTGTATTATTATAAAGTTTCTTAGCTTTAAAACCCCTTCGCAACCAGGTACGAACATGCGTTTTTAGCAGAAATGGTTGCAAGCCGAACCAGGTACGAACATGTGTTTGTAGCATTTGCATTCTAGTCTGTTAGCCCCCAAGAGCTGCTGGTTCGGCGTGCGCGGGGTTGTGTTTGGATGCTGGTCTCCAAGGGGTTAAAACATCCAAAATACCATTTACCTAAATTTATAATAATAACAATAATAATAAATTCATTCATACAGCAAAGAACCGTATCGGACTAAGCCAAAAAGGCAAGTCAGTCGAAAATTAAACGTTTAGCCACGTGTTTTGTGGAACCAGAGTCAGGCTGGTTAGCTTAGTTCCAACTCCTTCATGTTCGAACTAACACTTCGCACATGAAGGGCGGGAACAATCTCATAATCAAGTTCTTTTCTGAGATCCGTTGCGACCTTTAAAAATTTGTAATATTAATAAAACGAAAGTCCTGTTCGTAATTTCGCACAGGACTCAAAGATAATATAGCATAGTTATTTTTTAACCAAATAGCCATTTGCTGCGGTTTTCTTCATTATGCGAATAAATAGTTCTCTGTATACACGTCGGGCAATAAATCATCCTTTGATTCCCACCTCCTTTGTAACTTTGCGTTTTTATCTGTGACTAGCCCGTCCTCTGACGGAACGCTATCCTTTCAAAAGCTCAGGAAGAGATAATTTGGCTGGCCAGCAGCTATTGAGATGATACGAGAGATAGGATTGTGTGCGAGAGAACTCCTGAATCACGCAAATGTTCGACAAATGGCTGCCGGAAACAAGTTGTTCGTTAACGACTGGCTGACACGTGTAAACAAGAGACACCTAGTGAGAGAAAGGGAAACAACTCTGATCCATATATAAAACCGTTCTTTGTAGTTAATGAAACTGACCCTTGAGGCAGCACGTATCGTTGTTGCAGCCTCTTTCTTAACTTAACTGCGGCTCAACGTATTACCATCCACAAAATTATATGAATCTCTTTCGCTGGTCCCCAGGGACCCCAACCAACGCGAGCAAGGATGGCCGAGTAGTTTGAGTGGTCGGCAACAGAAAAGTGGACGCTGGATAAAATCCACTACTAACCAAGGATACTCTCTGACATACAGTACATATATCAGCTATCAGCGTAGCCAACATACCGAGTTGTATATTAGAGTACACAGTTTGTGTAGCGGCACTACACACGATTTGTGCAGAAGAATGTGCCTGCCGCTACACACACTGTGTACTGCTGGTACACAACCTGTGGTTGGCTGTAAGACATGTACTGTAAGAACTCAGCGTTTTCAGAGAGTTGCCGGCCTTCGTACTCTCTGAAGACACTATGCGCCGATGGTACTTTCTGAAAACACTGTGCACCGACGGTACTCTCTGAAAGACGCTGTGTTTTTATAATACAGTACCAGCACAGCCAACACACCGAATTGTACTGTACCACCAGTACACAGTTTGTGTAGTGACAGTACAAATGCTATATACAGAAAAATCTGTTCTGTTGCTACACAAATTGTGTACTCCTAGTACACAACTCGGTGTGTTAGCTGTGCTGGTACACAGAGATATGTAGTGCCAGAACACAGCGTCTTCAGAAAGTACTCATTTCCGTGTACCAGCTCAGCCAACACACGAGTTGTGTGCTAGTAGTACACAGTTTGCGAAGCTGCAGTACACATGCATTGAACAGAATGTGTGCTGCCACTACTCAAACTGTGTGATACTATAGTACACAACTCGTGTGATGGTACACAGAGATGTTTACCGTCAGTGCACAGCGTCTTCGGAGAGTATGGGTCCAAAAGTCAGTTGACAATACGACGGAGAAAAAGAAATAATGTGAAGCTGGGCACATAAGCGTAAAAATAGTCACTACTTAAGCTACTTGTATATTTCGACGTCATTGGGAGATGTCATCCTCAAATACATGGAGGTCTACATGTGTAAGTTTGAACCATTTGAAAACTAAAAAAAAAGTGCCGTAAAATAAACATATTTCAGATACACCTAGAAATAGTTAATCTACTCCCGACTCCTTCAAACATCAACATTTAATCAAAATTCCTTCACTTCACTTGTTTTTGCACAGTGTTTATTTCAATGTTAGTGAAAAAACTTCTAAGATATACATGAAGAAGAATTACAATAAGACTTTACTGATAAAAGAGCAAACATTTCTCCCAATGTTGAAAAGAGTATTTCAAAAGTAAAAAAAAAAAATCAGCCATTCATCACACTTTTGGGCTATCAACCAAGTATCAGTTTTTACCTTCCTGAAGGTCCGTTAGTAAATGGACCCTGATTTCACGAGATTCCGTCCGCCCGCATTTCAGTGTCCTTTTTATTGAATAGGTCTATCCAGGTTTCCATTTCAGAAAATATTTTTTCCTTGAAAGACATTTTCTGAAATGAAACCCAGGATAGACCTATATTCATTAAAAATGTTACTGAAATACACGCGACGCCTCGTGAAAGCAGGGTCTGTTTACTGACGAAACCCGTCATGGTTCATGTGTTTGTACCTTTGAACAGGATGATACTGTTTTTAATACTGGGAGAAATGTTTACTGTTTTATCGGTAAAGTCTTGTAATTCATCTTTCAGTATCTTTGAAGCTTTTACATCAATATTGAAATAAAGTAGCCTACTTCATCTAGCCTACCTTAAAAAGGAAACTCTAACGAAAGAACAAATTTTAAAAAAATAAATAAATAAACCGTCTTCTCCAGAATGAGGCCACACTCGAATTTCATTCAATACTGAGCAAAGCGTTTATACCCATTTCCGCTCACCCTAGGAAAAAAAAGCGAATTCATTTTCGTGTCCCTTTGTGTTTCTTCAGCTTAGCCCAACCCCCCCCCCCCCCTCTCCCTGTTCGCCACTACCCTCTTTCCCGCCCTTTCTTCAAGGAACATCGATGAAAACATATAATTTGGAAGACTATTAATTTGACAATAAGGAAAAGAACGATGCCCGAACAATGTTAAAAAAAAGGAAAGAAAAGCGAAAAAAAAAAAAAAAAAAAATCGCCCCCCGGGAACAACAAAATCCAAAGAAATCAGTTCCGTCAGTTGTTCAACGCTATGTTATTGTTAATACCATACAAAAGCACGGCGCTGTATGTTAAACGGTTAAAACCATTTAAAAACTGTAATAACTGGCTTGACGTTTCAGTTAGGTTTCGCTGGCCCTCTTAATTTATTTTATCAATTTGTAACGGAATGTTCTCATTTTTTTCGGGCTTATTTATCCAGATAATCTGTTTGCATGATCTCTTGGGTGATTTGGATCAATGTACGATCCTCTTCGTCCTTGGTACATGGGACCATCCATTTTTCTTCAGTTTCTTGTTGACGCCTTGTTTATTTTATGCCTACCGTTCCTCTGATTATCCTTCGTATGGGGGGGGGGGAATTGACGTCTTTTTTAGCATAATTATTTATTTGTATATTATTTTATTTCGGTTCTGATTACCTGGTGGCTTTCTGTTTTCGTATACTCTCGTTTTCCTGCATATTTTGGGCCGAAACTTGCGTACGATTTGGTTGATCTACTCCCAGTTGTGTTCCCTTGTTCGCCTCCAACCCCATTTTGTTCTCGTGGGGCCACGGAAGACACACGTAAACCACACGTAAAGCACACATAAGACACATAACCCACACGTAAGACACACGCAAACCACACGTAAGACACACGCAAACCACACGTAAGACACACATAACCCACACGTAAGACACACGCAAACCACACGTAAAACACACGCAAACCACACGTAAGACACACGTAAAGCACACATAAGACACATAACCCACACGTAAGACACGTATAAGATACACGTAAACCACACAAGACACACGTAAACTACACATAAGGCACATACCCCACACGTAAGACAGGTGTAAGATACACGTAAACACACGTAATACACACGTAAACCACGCGTAAGACGCATGTAAACCACACGTAAGATACACGTAATCCACACATACAATTACACGCAAACTAGACGTAAGACACACCACATGCAAGGTGAAAACCACACGTAAGATACACGTTAACCGCATTTAAGACACCCGTAAACCCCTTGCAAGACACATGTAAACCACTAATGGAAACCTACTAAAGCCAACAAAGAAAAAAAAAGACCGTAATAAACTGGATTTTTTGCTTTTCATCTCAAAATTGCTAAGAAAGCAAAATGTTTTTTTGTTTTTTTCAATTTGGGCCAAAAATATTTGATGTCTCCCTAAAACAAAACT
Organism: Lithobius niger; assembly: GCA_023313725.1. NCBI lineage: Eukaryota > Metazoa > Arthropoda > Chilopoda > Lithobiomorpha > Lithobiidae > Lithobius > Lithobius niger. The sequence goes on along the minus strand of JAHWFP010073499.1, from coordinate 59,580 downwards.
TGTTAAAGATTCCCACTAAGCTTTTCGACCGTTTGAAGTTGTGATGTCAAACGCTAAGATCTTTTGCGTACAGTAAATCCCACTGACTAAGACTTTAAACGTTAAACAAATAATTGAAATCGGCAAATTTTTTACTTACCATTCGAACTATTAGGCGGTGGAATTAACTTGGCGAAAGAGCTTGACGTTTGATATCACGACCTCAAACGGCCGAAAACCTTGGCGGGAATCCTTAACAAGTTTTGTTTTGGGGAGATATAATAACAGAGAAACAAACGGAATCAACATTGTGAACAGGTTAGGTAAGGATGATAAGCTTGAAGCAATAATGGCAAAAATTTCACGTTTCGTCATGAATACGGGAATTGAAAACTGCATTTTTTCGTCATTATTACTACTATAGCGTGTTATCCTTAGCTATTCACAATGTTTAATATTTACAGTTAATTTTATTTCTTTAATTCGAAATGGCTTGGTTTTCCAGCATCGCGTCAAATTCATGTAAACATAGCAAATACTTTAGTTTTTCGCTTAACACCTTTGCGATACGGATGTCAACGTTGAAGAGACATTTTTCCCGTGGGAAAGAAAATAGCGAGCGCTACTCGCGCACAATTATAAAATGTGGTTGTGAGTCGATGTAAATTGCGTTGGAATTTACATATTTTTGAGGCTACATCAGAGGCGTTTTAACGGTTAACGCAATGCATATAATCATGGTATAATCTGCTGATTATTTCAAGGCATAATTATTATTATTACTGCCTACAACTTTGTTTTATTATTATTTTTTTGCAGATTGTCCTCAACTCGATGCACAAGTACCAACCGCGCGTGCACCTGGTGCGCGTGAAGGATTCGTGGAGCAGTGCACCAATCACGAGCCTCCACGACCACGATTACCGCACGTTTGTCTTCCCGGAAACGGTCTTCACTGCTGTCACAGCTTACCAGAACCAGCTGGTAAGGATATTTTTCTTTCAAACATTTAATTTTCTATTTCTAACCTTCCTAAAAAAAAAAATTTAGATGACAAGATATTACCTTTTTGACCCATCCATACCACAAGAAAATGTTTGTGGATAGTCTCCTCGAGCTGCGTAGGCTACACTTTGATCTTATCCTCGTCTATCAGATTTTACACCAGCACACTGACGTCCATTTACCATTTTTCGATCTTGCACCGAGTATAAACCGAAATCGTGGACATCAATGGAAATTGACTGTTCCCAGCGCACATCTTGACTGCCGAAAGAATTTTTTTTCGGTGCGTGTAGTCAAAATTTGGAATGCCCTGAGCTGTGAGACTGTTAACGCGGTTACGGCCACTTCTATTCGACGGCTGTTGGGTCGCGAATCCCTCAACGGTTTTCTTATACGCCCCTTCCCTGTTTAATTACTCCCCCAAGCTTCTAGGAACGGTGTTAGTGGCTCACCCCCCCCCCCCTTCCGTCTTCCTTCTACGCATTGCGTGGTAAACTTTATATTATCATTATTATTATTAAATACATGAAAAAGTAAATATTGTACAATAAAATAAAAGTGAAGAATACCGCATATAGCATTTTACACAATTTTAAACGATATGATTCAAAATTTTCAAAATTTTCATTACGAACCCAATAAATGGCAACTAAATTAGCTACCATTATTTCAGCTGTTATTTTCCTTTGTCATGCAAGTAATAACCTGTGTTGGAAATTTTGATTAACAACACAATCAAGTGGCCAAAAGGTACCAAAAGGTACCAATTTCAAATTTTCGATTAATACGCCATCTAATAGCAAAAATGGTGCAAATTGTTAAATACTTCGAAAACTTTATTACAACACAATCCAGTGGCAGAAATTGTGCCAAAAGTTAGAAATTTCAAAATTTTGAATTACAACACCGTCTTTGGTAAAAACGGTACCTAAAGTTAAAAATTTTGAAATTTTAGTTAACACCATCCCGTAGCAAAAAAATGGTATCAAAAGGTAGAAATTCCCAAAAGTTTGATTAACAACAGCATTGAGTGGCAAAAATGGTACCAAAAGTTAGAAACTTCGAAATTTTGATTAACACCATCTAGTAGCAAAAATGGTACCAAGATTTCGAAGTTTTGGAGTTTTGATCAATAACACAATCAGTGGGAAAAATGTTTACCAAGATTTAAGTTTCGGACTTTTGATCAACAACACAATCTAGTGGTAAAAATGGTACCAAAAGTTAAAAAAAATTTCGAAATATTAATAGTCAACAGCATCAGTGGGAAAACTGATAACAAAATCTGAGAACGCCATCAAAAATTATGTCAAATGTTAGATTTTATTAACGCACACAATCTAGTGGCAAAAATGACAACAGAACGTTTTCATTTTAACTTTCAAACTATTAGTCGGCCCAATTAAATTGGGCAATGGGATTAACCTTGGCGGCCTTTTCCTGGTTGAATGATATCACTACCTTCGAGAACCGACATTTTTTGGAAAATTGGCGGCTTTTCGTATACCAGTTTTGGGTGGCTATAGACAGCTGTAAGACCCTTTAAACGTACCGTTTGGCGACAAAATTCACTGGATCGTTCGTGAATTAATGTTAAATCCGCACTTTTCGTCGTCTAGTTTCTTGGTCAGGAAAGGATTGCGTGAGAGACTGCAATGTCGTTTTTCAGAAAGGGAGGGGTAGGAGGGGGGATCGAAGGTGGGGGGGGGGAGGCTAAGGCGCGAACATGTGCGCGGGTATCTGCTTGCCATCCTGCAACCCCCTCGTGCCCAGTTCCGTTCCGCGTCCGTGAATACTTACGACGCCTTGACATGGCTTGCTGGTCATCTGACGTCACCAGCAGAGATCAGTGTGTTTAGCCTCGTGTTCGTCGCACCTACTAGACTGGGTGGCCCCCTTGTGGCGCGGCGGTTGACTTAATTGCTGTAAACATCCATTTTGTTCCTTTGCCGTTTTCCCCGTTAACTACGCCTCTGCTGAACTACAGTGTGAAATACAACGGAGTTCGAAAATCCGTATCCTAAAATGAAAAATAGTACAATGGGGTAAAAGGGAGGAAATTTTAAGGCATGGTTGTGAAAATAATGAAGAAATTTGGGGTGGGGAGAATAAAACTGGAAAAATTTGACCGGGAATAAGCAAGTGGAATATGTCTTATTTTTTTTTGGCCTAACCAATACAAAAATATGCAACCGACTAGAAAGAACAACCAAAGTTGGAAAATTAATGGCAACGTTCAAACCCTTAAATCCAGGAAAAAAACTAAAGGACTTTAGCAACTTATTGCTTCTAGCCGGCAACTAGCAAGTGAAGCTGATGTGACTGTGTTAATCTAATCGGCTTATGTGTGAGGAATGTGCTACTGTGCCACAACACCTACACCGACTTTACTACTTATTAGTACTGTAATAATGGTTACTGCGGTGTGAATGTTAAAATTGAAATTTATAGATGGTAATCACGTTTTAAAGTTTTAATACATCAGAGATCTATAGGTATTGACATTTGACAGTAGCAACTGCCAAACAATACATAGAGCAAACGCTATAGCGACTTTAACTATATCATAATTATTGTTGTGATCTTATGAGTTATTAAAATTTGGTCATAATCAAAATAATCCTGTTAATTCGATTATTTTTAAAATAATCAAGACTATTTCCAACCCAGGAAAATAAAGCAGGGAAGAATTATTATAGTTCTGAAAATCTGTTTTCAATGAGAAATGCACAATTTCACGTGTGGAAACTAACGAGGCCTTTTTGTAAATCTGACACTTCCCCAGCCAAGGGAACGAAGCCACCTCACT